>JAKZJZ010002140.1:0-19896 GCA_022702705.1 Papilionanthe hookeriana x Papilionanthe teres
CTCACGGACATTCATACATTCTCTCACTCTCTCCCTCTCTCCCTCTCTCCCTCTCTCTATATCTCTCCGTCTCTCCCCCATATGCTCCATTTCTCAATTTCTTTCTCACTCTCTCTTACTATCTTGCTCCTTCTCTTGCACTCCAGCCTCTCTCTTCGTCACTGCATCTTTCTCTCTTTTCTCTCTATACCCTTCTCAATTATTCTCCCTCCCTCACTCTCTCTTTCATGCACTTTATTCTTCTTTTCTATTTTATGCTCTCATTTACTCTCTTCATTGTTGCTCTCTCTTCCCTCTCTCATCTCACACTTTCTCTCCCTCTATCCCCCTAATCTATCTCTCCCTCTCTGTTAGTTCAATCCCTCCCACTATCTCTTTCTCTTTTTTCTCTCCCTCCTTCCCTCTCTTTCCCCATCTCCCTCTCAGTCTCCCTCTCTCTCTTGCTCTCTTTAGCTATTCTTCTATTCTTCCAATCTTTTACCTCTCACTCACTCTTTCTTTCTCAATCTTCCATTAGTCTCACTTCTCTCTCTATTTCCTTTTCACTCTCTATCAGAATCTCTTTACTACTCTCTCTTTAATCCATCTCACTCCCTCCCTCCCTTATTGTTCTCACTCACTCCATTCTTCTCTCTCACATACCCTCTATTCCACTTTCTTGTATCTCCCTGTCTCTCTCTCGCTCTCTCTTCTATCTCTCTGTCTTTTTACACCTTATATCTCACACTACCACTTTTTCACTCTTCCTCCCTCTTTCACTTCCTACATACCTCTCTTTATGCGCTCTCCTTTTCTCTTTCTCACTCTCTTTCTCCCTATCTCGCTCGCTCACTCTTTCCCTCTCTCCCTCTCTCATGCTCTCTCTTCCCTAACCCTTTCTTTATTGTCTCTGACACTCTCCCATTCTCGCTCCCTCTTTCTCTTTCTTCCGTTTCACTATCACTCTTACTCTCTCATACCACTCTCTCTTTTTATCATCCATTCTCTTTTACTCTTCTCACTCTCTTTTCCTCAATCCCCCACTCTCTTTTCTATTTCTCACTTCCCTCCTTCCTCTCTCTCTCTCTCTCTCACTTTTCCCACTTTCCCTTCTAGACTCTCCTCCCTCCATCACTCTCTAATTCTCTTATTCTCCCTCCCTCTCTCTCTTAACAACTCTCTCTTTCTCTATCTTCCCTCATTCTCCTTCTCTCCCTATATCTCTCTCACTCTCACTTCCTCTTTCGCTCCCTCCCTGTCACTTTCTCACAGTTTGTTCTTGCTTTCTTTCTCTTTTATTGCTCACACTTCTCTAATTCTTTCTTTTAAGTTTCTCTCTCACTCTCTCTTCCTCACACTACAAATCTCTCTCTTTACTCAATCTTTCTCTTCCCCTGTACCTCGAACGCACTCTCTCCATCGCAATAAAACTTTTATCTCTCTCAAACCCTCTCTCTTCTCTCTCATTGTTTCTCACATGCTCTCACATTTCGCTCTCTCTCTCTCTCTTTCTCTCTCTGCTTCCCTCTTTTTCCCTAAATCGCACTCTCTTTTCTTACTCTTGTCCTCACTCTCTCCGTCTCATCTATATATCTCTCTTGATCCCTTCCTCACACTCTATTTCATCCCCTCACTCTTTATCTCTTACATCCCTTCCCCCCTCTCTCAATCACTCTCTCTCTCCCTTATCACTCTCATAATATCATTTTTTCTCTCTTGTCCCTCACTCTCTTTCCCTTTCTTATATCCTCTTCTCTTCTCACTCTCTTTTCCTATTTCTTTCTATATCTCTTTCACTCTCTTTATGTCTTACGCTCTCCCCTTATCATTTTCAATACCTCATTCCTGCCCTCTCCAGGGCTTTTTTATGTAGCTAACTCTTCTCTCCATCTCGTACACTCATACACTCCCTCACTCTCTCTCAATCTCTCTCCCACTCACCTTCTTTAGCTTAATTTCTTTTTCTCTATCGCACTCTCTATTACCGTTTAGTTCTTTCTCTCTCACTCTCTCCTCTCCCTCCCTTGCTCTAATTTTCTCTCTTCTCTCTCTATCCCCTCCTCTATTATTTTCTATCACTCTCTCTCTTTCTCATTCTCTCTTCTCATTGTCTGTCGTATACTCTCTTTTACACATTCTCTATTATCTTTGTCTGTCGTATACTCTCTTTTACACTCTTTTTTGTAGCTCTCTTCTCTCTTTTCTCTTGCTTTTCTCTCACTCTATCCCCCATTCCCTCTCTTGCTTCCATCCATTGCTTTATCATTCTCTCTTCTCTCTCCCTCCCTCCCTCTCCCATCCTTTATCTCTCTCTGTCTCCCAATCTCTTGCTCCCTCTCTCTCAACATTCTCCTGCTTTCCCTCACTTTTAACCCCTCACTCACATACTCTTATTCGATCTTCCCTCGGTCTCTCTTCTCACTCTCTCTCTCATTTACTCTCTCTTCAATTCCCTTTCCTGCTCTCTTTAAAACCTCTCGCTACCTCCTTCTATCTCATTTTTGTACTCACTCTCTTCTCATCTCTCTCACACTTTATTCCACTATTTTTTATCTCTCTCACTCTCTTCTGTCACTCTCTTTTCATGCTCCCTCTATCCCTCACTGCCTCTCTCTCGCTCTCCCTCCCGTTTTCACTCCCTTCATCTATCCCTTTCTCTTGCTCTTTCTATCTCCCTCTCTCTTCCTCCCGCACTTGCTCACTCACTCTTTCCATCCCGCTCTATCTTCCTTAACTTTTCTTCTCTTTATTTCTCTCTCACTCTTCTTTCTCACTCCCTCTTCCTCTCTCCATAGTTTTACTCTCACTCTTACTCCCTCATTCCTTCTCTCTTGCTTACTCTCTCTTCTACTGATCTCTCTCTCTCTCCTCACAATTTTTATCACCCTCTCACCCTCACCACTTGCTTCCTTCCCTCCCTCCCTCTCTCTACCTCTCACTCTTTTTCACTTCATCCCCCAATCTCTCCCACTAAATCTCATCCTATACCCCCTCTCTCCCTCTCTCTCTCTCTCTCTCTCTCTCTCTCACTCCCACTCTCTGTTCCTCTCACTTCGGATATCTTCCATCCCTTGACTCCCTCCGTCTATCTCTCTTTCTCCCTCTCTGCCTCTCTTGCACTTTTCTCTGTTATGCTTTATCACTTTTTCTTTCTCTATTGTACTCTATTTCTCACTCACATACTCTCTATTGCTCTATATCATCACTCACTTATCACTTTACAAACTCTTTCCCTCCAACCACCTCTCACTCTCTTCCTCTCTCCCTCTGTCACTCATTCACTAATTCAGTGTCTCTCTCTTTCTCCCTCTTGCCCTCTCTCTCTCCATATCTTCGTCCCTCTACCTCTCACTCACTATCTTTTGCTTTATCTTTCCCGAGAATCTCTTCTTTATGTATTTATGCCTTACCCACTCTCCCTCTCTCTTTCTTCTGCTCACTCTTCAATCCCTATCTTCACTTCCTCTCTAGCCCTCTCTCACTCTCTATTTCATCTCTCTTTTTTGTTTTTACTCTCTTTTGTCCCCTTTTTGTCTCTCTCTCAAGCCATTTCTTCTCTCCATCTCTTCTCTCTCTTTACTCACTCTTTATCTCTCTCCTCTCACACTCTCTCTCTCATTCTCCCTTTCTCACACACACTCTCTCAATTACTTTCACATCTTGCTCTCTCCCCTCATATCCATCTCAATATTTCTAATTTTCTCTCATGGATCTATCTTTCCTCCTCGATCCCTCCCTCATTCAATCCCTCCGTTCCACTCTGTTTTCTCTCTTCATTTCTCACTCCTCTCTCTATCTCCCCTTGAAAAGAGAGGAAGAGAGAGCAAGAGAGCGAGAAAGAGGAATATTATAGAGAGTGAGAGACATAATGAGAAAGGGAGAGTGTGAGAGAAAGAGAGATAGAGGGCCAAGAGTAAAGATAAAGAAAAGATAGATGAGGGAGAGCAAGAGAGAGAGAGAGAGAGAAACAAATTAGAAGTAAGGGACATAGTAAGAAACAGATAGAGAGCAAGAGTAACAAATAGAGTGAGAACGGGGGAGATGTAGAGGGAGAGCAAGAGATTAAAGAGAGGGAGGGAGTGTGAGAGGGAGAGGGAGCTTGAAAGATTTAATAGAGAGAGAGTGGAAGCGAGAAAAGAAAAGATAATGAGCATGATGGAGATAGGGAGACACGTTAAGAGAATGAATGAGAAAGAGAGAAGGAGAGAGGGAGATGGAGAGGGAGAGAGAGGAAAAGAGATTTAGATAGAGAGAGTGGGAGGGCGAGAAGTGGGAGAGTGGGAGAGAGAAAGCGTGACGGAAAGTGAGAGAGAAATAGAGAGAATAGAAAGTGAGAGAAGAGAGAGGGAATGAAATTATTATAGGGAGGGAGATTGAGTGAGTGAGTGCAAGACCAGAGAGATAGGGACAAAGGGAGAAAGAGAGCGAAGGAGGGAGTGATTCAGATAAGGTGGGAGAGTAAGAGAATGAGTAAGAAGGAGATAAGGAGCGAGGGAGATAAAGAGTGAGAGAGGGAGAAAGGGGAGAGAGACTGACATAGAGAGAGTGGGAGGGAGGGTGGCAGGGGCAGAGAATGGGAGAAAGAGTGAGATAAAGGGAGAGGGAGAGTAAGATATAAATAAAGGTGAAAATGAGAAAAAAAGAGAACAAGAGAGAGGGAATGATAGAGCGATGGAGAAAATAAGTGGGAGGGACTGAGATCTAGTGTGTGCAAAAGGAGAGAGAGAGGAGAGAGATAGGAGAAAAAAAAGAATGAGTTGGAAAGGGGGAGTGGAAGAGGAAGGGGTAAAGGAGGAGAGAGAGAGGTGTGAGAGAAAATTAAAATTAATGAGATGGAGAAAAGGGGAGAGGGTGAGATCGGAGAGCAACTGAGATAGAGGGGCAGATGGAGAATAAGAGAGAGAGTGGGGGATACATTTGAGAAAGAGTGAGTAATGAGAGAGAAGAGAGGGTGGTTGTAGATGAAGGAAGAAGAGAGATACAAAGGGGACAAGAACGAGAAAAGGAACAACAGAAAGAGATGAAATAGACAGAGAGAGAGAGAGAGCAAGATAGGGTGTAAAGATAGAGATTAAAGAGTAAGCAGAATGGGGGGAGGGAGAGAGGGTAAGGTAGAAATATAGAGAGAAGAGAGTCTCAGGGACTATAGAACAAAATAGATAGATAGTGTGAGGGAGACCGCGATAGAAAGTGGGAGAGAGAATAGAGAGTGTGAAAGAGATAAAGAGAGGGAGTAGGAGTGAGTGTGAAGTTGAAGAGAGAGAGAATGGGTGAAGAGAGAGAAAGAGAAAAGTAGAAAGAAAGAGAATGAATAATAGATGGAGCAAGACTGAGTTAGGGAGTGTGAGAGAGTTGGAGAGAGACTACAAGAGATGAAGATGAGAGAAGCAAGTGAGGGAGCAAGAGTGAGAGTAATGTTAAAGTGAGGGAGCAAGGAGGGGAGAGAGTGACAAAGAGAGAGAGAAATAGATAAAGAATAGAGTGAGGAAAGAGATTACAAGAGAGGGAGCTAGAGAGAAAAAAAGAGCAAAACAAGGGGAGGGAGGGCGGGAGAGAATGAGAGAAAATAATAAACAATGAGAGAGAAGAGGAAGTGAGAGATAAGAGAGAGAGAGAAAAGAGAGAGTTAGATTGATGGATATAGAGAGATCAAGGTGAGTAAAGGGAGAAAAGAGAGCAAGAGAGTGCCTGAGAGAGAAAGAAACATAACAGAGAGTGAAACATAGTGAGAAAGGTATAGAGCGAGAAAGAGAGAGATAGAGGGCAAGAGTAAGGGAGAGCATGAGAGGGGGAGATAGAGGGAGAGAGAGAGATTAAAGTTGGAGACGGAGTGAGAGAGGGGGAGAGAGAGAGAGATTTAAGAGAGAGATAGGAATTGAGAGAGGAAAAGAGTGCAAAAGTTAGTGAGTAATATTGAGATAAGGACAGAGATTAGAGAATGCGTGAGAAGAAAATATAGAGAGAGATGGAGAGAGGTAGAAAGAGGGAGGGAGATTGAGATAGGGAGAGTGGGAGGGAGGGAAGCAGAAGAGAGAGAATGAGAGAGAAATGATGAGAGGGAGAGAATGGGAGTGGAAGAGTGTGAGAGAAATAGAGAAAAGAGAATGTGAGAGTAGAGGAAGCAAGGGAGAGGAAATGAGAGAGAGCAATATAGAAAAGGAGATTGAGGGAGAAAGAGTGACTTAGTGAGTACAACAAAAGTGAAGAGTAATAAGGTAAGGAAAGAGAAAGAAATGTTGGTCATAGAAGAAATAACAAAAGAGAGACAGAGAGGGTAAAAGAGGGCAAGAAAGCAATAAATAGAGAAGAAATAGAGAGTAAAAAAGAGCAAAAAAAAGGATTGAAGATTGGGATTGAAGTGTGAGTGAGATGGAGAGAGGATGAGATAAAAAAATAGAGAGAAGAGAGATGGAGGGAAGATAGAGTTGAGTGCAAGGTATAGAGAGCGAGATGTAGAGGGGATATAGGGATAGTAGGAGGGTGACAGGAAAAAAGAGTAAGAGACTGAAATAATGAAAGAGAGAGAGAGAGAGAGTGCGGAAGAGAGTGTGAGATGGTTGGAAAGAATAGTGTGTAAAGTGATAAGAGGGAGTGTTCAAGGAGAGCAAGAGTGTATGTGCGTGAGAGAGAAAGAGAGGAAGAAAAAGTGATAATGCATAAATAGTGAAGAGTACAAGAGAGGAGGAGAGTGAGTAAAAGAGAGATAGAGGAAGGCAGTGATAGACATTGAGAAGAGCAAGAGTGAGATAAAGGAAGAGAGGGTGAGAGAGAAGAGAGACTGATGGAAGAAATAGATATAAAGTGAGAGGGTGGGAGAAACGGGGTGGAGAATGAGATTTAGTGGGAGAGAGGGGGATGAGTTGGAAGAGAGTGAGAGGGAGAGAGAGAAGGACAGAAGGAGAGAGAGCGAGAGAGGGAGAGAGACGGAGGGAGGGAAGAAAGCAAGTGAGAGGGGATAGAGGAAGGAAAGATTGAGAGGAGAGAGGAGAAAGAGCAATCAACGTGAGAGTGAACATTAAGCGAGAAAGAGAGCGAGTGAGGGAGTAGAAGTGAAGGTGAAAATGAAGAGAGAGGAAAGGGGCAAAAAGGGAGAATGTGTGAGAGATAAATTGAGTGAAGAGAGAGTGAGGGAAGAGCGAGCATGAGAGAGAGAGAGCAGGAGTAGGGAGATAAGGAGAGCGAGAGAAAGTGAGGGGTTAAGGGAGTAAAAGAGGGAGGGAGACGAGAGAAAGGCAGTGAGGGATAAAAGGAGCATTAAAAACGAGACAAAAGAGAGAGTGAATCAAAGATAAAATGAGATGGAATAGAGAGTGAAAGAGATAGGGAAAGAGTGAGTGAGAAAAAGATATTGAAGGAGTAGTGAGAGGGATTAAAGAGAGTGCAAGATAGAGGAAGGAAGAGAGATGAAAGGGAGAGAGTGAGAAGAGAGACTAAGGGAAGATCGAGTAAGAGTACTTGAGTGGGGGTAGAAAGAGAGGGAGAACAAGAAAATGATGAGAGCGAGAGGGAGAAAAGGATGGAGAGGGAGATGGAGAGGGATAAAGGGAGGAAGAGGGAGGGAGGGAGAGGATGTGAGAATGAAAGAGGGTGGGATGGAATCAAGTGAGTGAGACACGAGAGAGAGAGAGTGTGTGGGGAATAGAGTGATAGAAAAGTAAAAGAAAAAATGGAAGAGAGAACAACAAAGGAGAGTGTAAAAGAGAGAGGGATTAAGAAAGTGAATGAGGTATGGAGAGCGAGAGAGGCGGTGAGGGATAATGGGAGGGTCAAATGAGAGAGAAAGAAGAGATAATGAGGGGTGGAATAGCGAGTGATAGAGAGATGGAGGTCATGAGCGAGAAAGAGAAAGGTGGAAGTGAGGGCGTTTAAGGAGAGAGTAGGAAAGAGAAAGTGAGAAAGTGAGAAAGTGAGAAGAGAGGTTGTTGGAAGTTCAAGTAAGAGTAAGTGAGTGAGATTTAAAGTGAGCACAAGAAAAAAATATTAGTGAGTGAGAGAGGGAGCAAGAGAGAGGGATACAAAGGAGATAAGGAGGGATAGAGCGAGAAGGACAGAGGGAGAGAAGAGAGGGGAAGAGAGTGGTATGTTCGAAAACAAGAGAAAGGAGAGAGGGAGTGGAGGTAGAATGAGAGAAAGTGTAAGGGGAAAGAGAGCAACAAAGGAGAGTGTAAAAGAGAGTATAAGATAGAAAAAGAGATCAGATAGTGATAAAGAAAAAGAGAGGGATAGAGAATAATAGAGAAGATGATAGAAAGTGAAGGGAGAAAGATGGAGCAAGGAAAAGAGGGGATAGATTGAGCGAGAAAGAACAAGATAGTAAGAGAGAGTAAGTAGAGAGCAAGACATGGAGCTAAAGAAGGTAAGAGCGAGAGAGATTGAGAGAGTGAGAGAGCGTATGAGTATATGAGATGGAGAGAAGAGTGAGCTACATGAGAGATCTAGAGAGGGCAATAATTAAGGAGTGAGAAGGATGGAGGCAGAGAGTGAGAGAGATAAAGAGAACAAGAGTGTAAGAGAGTGAATGAGATCTTGAGAGAAAGAGGAAAAGAGAGTGAGGGAGAAGAGGATATAAGAAATGGATGAGAGAGAGGGATAAAAGAGAAGAAAAGATATTAGGAGGGTGGGAATGGAGAGAAAGTGTGAGTGAGGGAGGGAGGAAGAGAAGAGAGAGATAGAGAGCAAGAGAATGAAGAAGTGAGAAAGGGAACAAGAAGATATATAGATAGAGAGGAAAAGACTGAGAACAAGAGTCATGAAAAGAGAGTGAGAGATAGAAGAGGCAGAGAGAGTGTGAGAGAAAGACAGAGAGAAGTGTGAGAGAATGTGAGAATTAATGAGAGAAGACAGAGGATATGAGAAGTGTAATAGTTGGAGAAAGAGAGATTACATGTGAGGGATACGTGGAGAGAAAGATTGAGCAAAGAGAGATATTGTGTGTATGTGTGAGAGAGGAAGAGAGTGAGAGAGAAACATTAGAGAAAGAGTTAAAGAAATGTAAGCAACGAAAGAGAAAGAGAGAGAACTAATAGTCAAAATGAGAGAGAAACGGAGCAAAGGAGGAAGGGAGTATGAAGAGATATAAGGAGAAAAGGTGAGTGAGGTAAGATAGAGAAAGAGAGAGAGCAAGAGAAAGTGAGGGAGGGAGAACAAGAGAATTAAAGAGAGAATGACAAAAGATGGAGAGAGGGACAACCAAGAAGGGAAAGTGAGAGAGAGCGTGTGAGAGTGATATGAAGCGAGTGAGGGAGTAAGAGTGAGAGTGAAATTAAAGAGAGTGAGGGAGCAAGGAGGGGAGAGAGTGACAAAGTGAGAGAGAAATAGAGAAAGAATACAAAGTAAGGAATGAGAGGGCAAGAGAAAGGGATCTAGAGAACAACAAAATGAGGAGAGAGGGAGGGAGGGAGGGACAGAAAGTAATAAACAATGAGAGAAAAGACAGGGAAAATAGAGAGAAGTGAGAGAACATAGTGTAAGAGAGAGCTAGAGAGATATAGAAAGAAGCGCAATAGAGAGTGAGACATAGTGAGAAAGGGAGAGAGCGAGAAAGAGAGCGATAGAGGTTAAGAAAGAGAAAGGGGAGTAAATGGAGAGAGTTAGAGAGACTGAACAGAAAGAGGGAGTGAGAGAGGGGAGAGAAAGAAAGATCTAAGAGAAGTGAGAGAGGAAGAGAGAGCAAAAGATAGCAAGATTGAGATAGGGAGGGAGATTAAGAGAACAAGTGAGAAGAAAAGGAGAGAAGGAGATAGAGAGGAGAGAGATTGATAGAGAGAGTGGGAGGGAGGGATGCAGGAAAGGGAGAATAAGGGAGAAAGCGAGACTGGGAGAGTAAGAGTGAGAGAGAAGTAGAGAAATGAAAAGGTGAGAGGAGAGAGCAAGAGAGAGGGAGTGAGAGAGAGATAAAGAAAAGGAGAGGGAGGGATAGGGTGTCAATGAGTGAGTGCAATAGGAGCGAGAAAGAAGAGTAAATTAGGGAGAGAGCAAGAAAGAGAGGAATGTGTGGATTGAGAGAGGGAGGGATCAACGAGGAAAGAGAGATATATGAGATAAAATAAGAAACAATGAGATGGATATGAAAAAAGAGAGCAATATGTGAGATAAACTAAAAGTGAGTGTGTGAGGGAGGGAGTGTAAGTGAGCGAGATAGAGGTAGAGATGGAGTGAGTAAAGAAAGAGATGAGAGGGTGAGAAGAAAGAGCAAGAGTGAAAGACAGAGAGGGAGCGAAGAAGAGTAAGAAAATAATAAAGAGAGATGAAATAAAGAGAGAAAAAGAAAGAGTAAAGCTAGGGATTGAAGAGTGAGCGAGAGGGAGAGAAAGAGAGAGGGTGAGATAGAACTATAGAAAGAGGAGAGACTTAAGGAAGGGAAGGTGAGAGAGGGACATATAGAGGGGATATGAAGATAGCAAGAGGGGGAGAGGGTGATAGAGAGAGACTGAAATAATGAAAGAGGGAGAGATGAAGAGGGTAAGTGATTGTTGGAGAGAAAAAGTGAGTAAAGTGATAAGAGAGAGTGATAAAAGAGAGCAAAAGTACGTGTGTGTGAGAGAGAAAGAAAGAGAAAAAGGTGATAAAGCATAAATAGATAAAAGAGCAAGGAGGGAGGGAGAGAGAGAGTGTGAGGGAGGGATTGAGTGAGATTGAAGAGAGTGGGAGTGAGAGAGGAGGCAAGGGTGAGAGATAAAGAGAGAGTGATGTAAGATATAGAGAGAAAGTTAGAGTGAGGGAGTGGGTAGAGAATGGGATTTAGTGGGAGAGAAAGGGGACTTGAATTGGAAGAGAGTGTGAAGGAGAGAGTGTGTGTGAGAGAGAAAGAGAGAGCGAGAGAGGTAGAGAGAGGGAGGGAAGGAAGGAAGCAAGAGAGGGGGAGAGATGGAGAGAAAGATTGAGAGTGGAGAGAGCAATTGAAGAGAAAGTGAGAGAGAGTGAACATGGAGTGAGAAAGAGAGAGGAAGTGAAGGAGCAAGAGTGAGAGTGAGACTGAAGAGAGAAGAAGAGGGAGCAAGAAAGGGAGAGAGTGTGAGAGAGAAATAGAGTGGAGAGAGAGTGAAGGAAGAGATAACGTGAGAGAGGGAGAGTGCGAGCCAGTAGAGAAAAGTGTAAGTGAGAGATTTGAGAGCAAGAGAGAGAGAGAATGAGAGAGAGATAGAGAAAACGAGGGGGGTGAGGGAGTGAATGAGTTAGTGCAAGAGGAGAGGGAGAGAGGAGTTAGATAGGGAGGGAGGCATAATAAGAGGGAAGGAGGGATTGAAAGAGGGAGGGATCGAGTAGGTAAGAGAGATGTATGAGCAAAAAAATAATTAATGAGATGAATATAAGGGGAGAGAGCAAGATGTGAGAGCAATTGAGAGAAAGTGTGTGAGGGAGGGGGAGTGAGAGATAAAGGAAGAGAAAGTGTGTGTAAAGAGAGAGAAGAGAGGGAGATAGAATTATGAGCAAGAGAGAGATAGAGAGGGGGGAATGAGAGAAAAAAAAACAACAAAGAGAGATGAAATAGAGAGTGTGAGAGAGAGTATGAGAGAGAGTGAAGAAAGGGATTGAAGAGTGAGCGGAAGGGAGAGATGGAGAGAAGGTAAGGCAGAATTAGACACTGAAAAGAGTGAGGGAGAGAGGGAGTAAGAGTGAGAGTGAAATTGAAGAGAAAGAAAGAGGGAGTGAGAAAGGGAGAGTGTGAGAGACAACTAGATAGAAGAGAGTGTGAGGGAATAAAGAGCGTGAGAGGGAAAGAGAAGATAGAGTGAGCTAGATGGAAGGAGGGGTAAAGAATGAGATTTTCTAGAGGGAGAGCAGGAATGAAATAGATACTATGTGATGTGGAGAGTGATAGTGTATCTGAGAGAGATAAGGAGAGACTGAGAGAGTGGAAGAGAGGGATGGGGGAAGGAAGTAAATGACAGGGGAGAAAGGGAGATAAAAACTGAGAGGAGAGAGAGAAGAGAGACCAACATAAGTGAGAGTGAGTGAGAGAGAGTGAACATAGAGCTAGAAAGAGTGAGGGAGTAAGAGTGAGAGTAAAACTGAAGAGAGAGAATGAGGGAATGAGAAATGCAAAAAGTGTGAGAGGATAGAGAGCATGACAGAGTGAGGAAAGAGGTAACGTCAGATAGGGAGAGAACGAGTGAGTAGAGAAAAGCATGAGAGAAGAGAGAGTAAGAGAGATAGAGAAAACTTAGGGGGAGAGGGAATGACTCAGTGAGTGCAAGAGGAGAGGGAGAGGAGTTAGATAGGGAGGGAGGCAAAAAGAGAGGGAAAGAGGGATTGAGGAGGTAAGAGACATGTATGAGCAAAAATAATAAATAATGAGATATATATAAGGAGAGAGAGCAAGATGTGAGAGCAATTGAGAGAAGTGTGTGAGGGAAGGGGAGTGAGAGATAGTGGAAGAGAAAGAGTGAGTGAAGAGAGAGATAGAGTAACAAAGAGAGATGAAATAGAGAGTGAGAGAGAGAGCAAGAGAGGGAGTGAAGAAAGGGATAGAAGAGTGAGCGGGAAAGAGAGATGGAGAGAGGGTAAGGCAGAAATAGAGAGAGAAGAGAGACTCAAGGAAGATAGAGCAAAATATTGTGTGTGAGCGGTAGAGAGAGGGAGATATGGAGAGAGATGTAGGAAGATAGGGAGTTAGAGAATAAAGAGCAAGACAGTGAATGAGGGAGTGAGAGAGAAAGATATACAAGGAAAGTGAGAGAGAGTCAGAATAAGTAAGGAAATAGAATGAGATATATGGAGAGACGTGGAGAGAGCGAGGGAGAGAGTGAAAGTGAGGGGGGAGAAAGGAAGATATGTGTGAGAGAAGGTGAGAAATAATGAGAGAGTGAAGAGGTATAGAGAGAAAGACAGAGAGAGCTAAGAGTGGGATTGAATGATAGAGAAGTAGGGAGAGAGGGAGAGAGTGTGTGAGGTATAGAGTGAGAGAAAGAGAGAATAGAGGGCAACATAAGTGAAAGAGATATAATAGAGAGTGTGAGAGAGAGCATAAGTGGTAAAGAAAGCAATAGAGATATAGACAGACCTACTCCTTCTCTTTATCTCTTCCCCGCTCTCTATTCTCTCTTCCACTTTCTCTTCCCCACTCCCTTTCTCTCTTTCATTCTCTCTTTCTTTTACTACCGTACTTTCTCTTCGTCACTCTCTCTTCTTATGTCCTTCACACTCCCTCACTCCCCCTAAGTTTCCCTAACTCACTTTCTCTCTATATCTTCCCCCTCTCACCTTTTTCCCTTACTATCTCTCTCTCTCTCTCTCTCTCTCTCTCTCTCTCTCTCTCTCTCTCTCTCTCTCACAAACACATTCTAACTTCCCCCTCTTTCTTTCTCCCTCTCCCACCCCCTCTCCCACCCCTCTCCCTCCCTTCCTCTCCATCTTTGCCACGCTTTCTCCCTAGAGCTCTTTTCTATATCTTTCTCTTTGTGCCCCTTGCTCTTCATGGCGTCCTCCCTACTATTCTTTAAACCTTATAACTTCTCTCACTTTTTCTCTCTCTCAATCTCTTTAGTTCCCTTCTTTGCTCTCTTTTTCTCTCTTCCCTTGCTCTGCATGTTCTTCTTGCTTTTCTTCATCCCTCTTTCCTCTTTCTCCTTTTCCTATCTCTCTCACTCCCTCTCTTGCACTATCACCTTCTCACTCTCCATCCCTCTCTTTCTTCCTCTCTAGACCTTTCTCATAATCTATATGTATATATATTCTCTCGTTCTCTCAAAATATCTATCTTTATTTTTCTCCCATTCTCTCGCTAGTTATATCCTCTCCTATTTATTGTCTCTGTCTTATGATGGTCTCTCCCAATCTCACATTCTCTTTCTCTATCCCTTATTTCCTCTCTATTGCTTCCATCCCTCCCAATGTTTGGATGGAGAGATAAAGGGAGAGATTGTGTGTTAGAAAGAGGGAAGAATAGAGGAAGGGATAAAGAGAAAGGACATAGACATAAATAGAAGAGAAAGAGTTAGAGAAGAGTGAGAAATAATAGAGAAAGAGAAAGCAAACAAATAGTGAGAAAGAGAGAGGTAGGGAGGAAAGTAGGAAGAGAGAGTGAGAGAGATAAAGGAAGAGAAGGAGACTGAGGCAAGATAGAGAAAGAGAGAGTGAGCTAGAGGGAGAATAAGAGAATGAGAGACGGTGAAAAGTGAGAAGAGAAAGATGGAGAGACAGGGAGGACAAGTGAAGAGAGCTTGATAGAGAAGGGGAAGGGAGTGAAGTGAGATAAATAGAGAAAGAGAGAGTGGTGGGTAAAGGAAGAGAAAGAGTGAGAAGAGTAAGAGAGAAGGTGGGAGATAATATAGAGTGAGAGCAAGATGATGATAGAAAGAGAGAGAGAATAGAAATTGTGAAAAAGAAACAGGGGGAGTAAGAGTGAGTGGAGCTGAAGAAAGAGAGTGGGGGAAGAGAGTGAGAGAAAGGGAGCAAGAGAAAATGACAGATGGAGCAAGAGAGAAAGAGGGAGGAAGAAAGGGTGAGAGAGAGCAATAGAAAAAGAGAGAAGAAATTGAGAGTAAGAGTGAGAGTGAAATTAAAGAGAGTGAGGGAGCCAAGAAGGTGGATAGAGACAAAAAGAGAAAGAAACAGAGAAATAATAAAGAGTGAGGTAAGAGAGGGAAAGATAGAGAAGAAAGAGCGAAATAAGGGATGGAGGGGAAGTAATAAACAATAAGAGAGAAGAGTGGGTGAGAAAGCAAAGAAATAGAGAATGAGAGGAAGATAGAGAGAGAATGAGTGATGGATATAGGGAGACAAAAAGTGGGAAAAGGGAGGAAGAGAGAGCAATGAGTAAGTGAGAGAAACATGATGGAGAGTGAGAGACATAGTGAGAAAGGAAGAGAGGGAGAAAGAGAGATAGAGGGAAATAGTAAAGAGAGTAAGAAGATAACAAGAGATAGTAAGAAAGCGTGCGAGAGAGAAAAAGAATAGAGGGTGAGAGACATACTAAAAACGGGAGAGAGGAATAAAAAGAGAGATATATGGCATGAGTAAGGGAGAGAGTGAGAACGAGGGGAGATAGAGGGAGAGAGTGAGAGATTAAAGAAAGTGAGAGAAAGAAAGAGAGCTTGAAAGATCTTGGAGGGAGAGAGGGGAAGTGAGAGGGAAAATGATATTAAGCAAGTTGGAGATAGGGAGCAAGAGGGCAGTGGGTGGAAAGGAAGAGAGATTGAGATAAAGAGAGTGGGAGGTTAAGAAGTGGGATGGAGAGAGGGGAAAGAAAGGATGAGGGAGAGTGAGAGGGATATAGAGAGAAGAGAAAGTGAGAGAAGAGGGGTAAAAATAAAGAAATAGAGAGAATGAGGGAGAGCATGAGTGGTAAAAAGAAAGAGATAGAGGATAGAGGGAGGTTGTGAGAGAGAAATAGAGAGAAGAGAAAGTGAGAGAAGAGAGAGCAAGAGAGAAGAATGAGAGAGAGCGATGAATAAATGAGAGAGAAGGAGGGAGATTGAAAAAGTGCAAGATGAGAGAGATAGAAGAGGATAGGGGAAGGGAGAAAGAGAGGGAAGGAGGGTGGGATTGAAATAGGGAGGGAGAGTAAGAGAATGAGTTAAAAGGAGAGGAGAGAGGAAGATGAAGAGGGAGTGAGGGAGAGAAAGGGAGAGAGATTGAGATAGAGAGCGTGGGATAGTGGGTAGCGGAGGGAGATAATGAGAGAGAGAGGGAGAGAGAAATGGAGAGGAAGAGCAAGTAAGAAATAGAGAAAAGTGAAAGTGGGAGAAAAGAGAGAAAGAAAGAGGGACTGAGAAAGAATGATAGAGAAAAAGTGAGGGAGAGATAGGGAGTGAACGAGTGAGTGCAAGAGGAGAGATAGGGAGTGAACGAGTGAGTGCAAGAGGAGAGAGAGGGGAGGGATGGATTGAAAAAGGAAGGTTTTGAGGACGAAGGAGAGATGTATGAGAGAAAATAATAAATAATGAGATTGATATGAGGAGAGAGCAAGATGTGATAGCAATTGAAAGATAGTGTGTGAGGGAGGGTGTGTGAGAGAGTGTGTGATAGATAGAGAGAGAAAGAGTGAGTAAAGAGAGGGAAGAGAGGGAGATAAAAGAAAGAGCAAGAGAGAGACTGAGGGGAGTAAAAGTGAGCATAGGAATAAAAAAGAGAAATTAAATAGAGAGAGAGAGAGAGAGCAAGAGAGCGAGTTAAGATAGGGATTGTAGAGTGGAGCAAAGGGAGAAAGTGAGAGAGGGTAAGGCAGAAATCAAGAGGAAGGTGACTAGGGAAGATAGAGCAAATGATAGTGAGTGAGAGGTTGATAGAGGGAGATATTGAGGGAAATTTGGAGAGAGAGGGAGAGAGAAAAGATATAGCGAGAGATTGAATTAATGAAAAAGGTGAAGAGGGAGGGAGGAAGAGAGTGAGAGATGGTTGGAGAGAAAGAGTGAGTAAAGTCATAAAAGAGTGATAAATAAGTGCAAGAGAGAGTGTGTCAAAGAGAGCAAAAAGAGAGAAATAGAGAAAGAAAAAGTGATAATGCATAAATAAAGAAAAGAGTGAGGGAGGAAGAGAGGATGGATGGAGTAAGAGAGATGGAAGAGAGAGTGAAGGAAGATATGGAGAGAGAGTGTAAGAGATGAAGAGAGGGGGTACAGAATGAGATTTAAAGGGAGAGAGATGTAGGATTAATTGGAAGAGGTGAGAGGGCGGGATGGGGAGAATGTGTGATAGAGAGAAAGAGAGAGAGAGGGAGGGAGAGGGGGGAAGGAATGAAGGGAGTGGGGAAGAGTGAGAGAGAAAGATTGAGAGTAGATAGAGGAGAGAGTGCAACAGAAGAGAGTAAGTGATAAAGAGTGAACATGGAGTGAGAAAGAGAGAGGGAATGAGGGAGTATGTGTAACAGCGAAACTTAAGAGATAGGAAAAGGGAACGAGAAAGGGAGAGTGGGATAGAGAAATGGAGAGAAGAGAGGGTGAGGGAAGAGAGAGCAGAAGAGAGGGAGAGGGTAAGCGAGCGAGAGAGGGACCAAGAGACATGGAGATAAGGAGAGTAGGAGAAAGAGAGGGATGAAGGGAGTGAAAGAGAAAGGGAGAGCGAGAGAGTTTTGGCGAGGGTTAAAGTGAGTGTGAAAAAAGAGACATAAGAGGGCGCGAGAGAGAGATGAAAAGGGGTGGAACATAGAATGAGAGATATAAAGAGAGAGTTAGTAGAAAAGAGAGATAGAAGGAGGTATTGAGAGAGTTTAAAGAGAGAGCACGAAAGAGAAAGGAAGATAGAGTGGAAGGGACGGTGAGTGAGAAGAGACACCGAGGGAAGATCAAGCAAGGGTAAGTGAGTGAGGGGTATAAAGGGTGAAGGAGAATAAAAGATTGTTCAGAGAGAGAGAGAGGGATAATGGGAGTGAGAGGGAGGGAGGAAGAGAAGAGATAAAATGAGAGAGGGAGAGATAAAAGCAAGAGATAGAGTGAGGAAGTGGGGGATGGAGTGACAGAATGTAAGAGAAATGAAAGAAGAGAGAGCAACAAAGGAGTATGTAAAAAAGAGTATAAGATATAAAAAGAGAATTGAGTGGCAGAAAGAGAGAGATTGAGAGATTATAATATAGAAAGGGATTAAAAGAGTGAGATAAAAAAATTTTAACAAATAGTGAGAAAAAGAGTGAGAGATGGAGCTAACGAGAGTGAGAGGTAGAGAGATTGAGAGAGAGTGTGTGTGAGTGTG
Source organism: Papilionanthe hookeriana x Papilionanthe teres (assembly GCA_022702705.1). Classification (NCBI taxonomy): domain Eukaryota; kingdom Viridiplantae; phylum Streptophyta; class Magnoliopsida; order Asparagales; family Orchidaceae; genus Papilionanthe; species Papilionanthe hookeriana x Papilionanthe teres. The sequence continues at coordinate 17,608 of JAKZJZ010002140.1, forward strand.
TGTAAGAGTGTGTGAGATGGAGAGAGAACAGTGCGCTCCATGAAGGAGACCTAAAGAGTAGGAGTGAAAGTGAAGCTGAAGAAATAAAGTGGAGGAATAGAGAGTATAAGAAAGGCTGCAAGAGATAATGATAATGGAGCAAGAGAGAGAGGGTTTGGGAGGGAGGAAGTGAGACATAGATAGAGGGAGAGAGAAAGGGAGAGAGAGGGCAAGAGAGAAAGAAAGAGAGAAGAGAGTGAGGGAGTAAGAATGAGAGTGAAAATGAAAAGAGTGAGGGAGTCAGGAAGGTAGTGATAGACAAAAAGAGGGAAATAGAGAAAGAAGAGAGTGCGAGGTAAGCGAGGGAGAGTGAGTGAAGGGGAGGAGTGGATTAAATAACAATAAGGGAGAAGAGGGGGTGAAAAATAGAAGAGATAGAAAATGAGGGAAGAGTAAGTAAAGAGTAAGTAAAGAAAGAAAAGAGTGCAAGAGAGACCAAGTTAGTGAGAGAGAGAATCAAAAGAGAAAGTGAGAGACATAGTGAGAAATGGAGAGAGCAAGACAGAGAGAGAGAAGGTAAGAGTAAATGGAAAAAAATCTCTCTTTTCTTCTTGATCCCTCCCTTTTTCGCTCCCTCCTTCCCTCTCTTTCTCCCTCTCTCCCTATCTGACTTACCTCTCTCTCCTCTTGCACTCATTCACTTCCCCCTCCCTCGCATTCTCACTATCGCTCTCTCTCATTCCAATTCTGTCTCACCCTCTGTCCTCTCCCTCCCGCTCACTCTTCAATCTTTGTGTTCACTCCCTCTCGTGCTCTCTCTCTCTCACTCTTTATTTCATCTCTCTTTATTGTTTTCTTGCTTTCTTTTGTCCCCCTCTATCTCTCTCTCTCTTGATCTTCTTCTATCACCCCTTTCTTCTCTCTCGTTACTCACTCCATCTATCTCTCTCTCTATCCCTCCCTCACACACGCTCTCTATGTTTCTCTCACATCTTGCTCTCTCCCCTCTTATTCATCACATTATTTCTTATTTTCCCACATAGATCCCTATACCCTCCTCCATCACTCCCCCTTTCAATCCCCACTTCCTTCTCTTTCTCGTATTCCGCCCTCTCTCTTCCTCTTACTCTCCATAGCTACCTTTCTCACTCTTTCTTACGTCCTCTCTTGCTTTCTTAATATTTCTCTTTCTTCTATCTCTCTCTTGCACCAAGTCTCTCTCTTCCCTCTCTTAACTCGTTATTTCTTTACCTCTGTCTCTCACTCTCCCTCCCTCACACACACTCTCTCAATTGCTCTAACAGTTTGCTCTCTCCCCTCATATCCATCTCATATTTCTTATTTTCTCTCATACATCTCTCTATCCTCCTCGATCTATCCCTCTTTTACTCCATCATTCCCTCTTTTTCTCTTGCTCTACCTATCTAACTCCTCTCTTTATCTCCTCTTTCATTAACTCAGTCACTCCCTCTCCCTCCCTCTCATTTTCTCCATCGTTGTCTCATTCTCTCTTTCTCGCTCTCTCTTCTCTTACTCTAACTTTTCTCTATTTCTCTCTCTTCCTCTCCCTTTCTCTCTCTCATTCTTTCTCTCTTATTCTCTCCATACGCTACCCTACCTCTCACTCTCTCCCTCTTATTCTCTCTCTCCTTCTCCATCTCCCTCTCTTCTTCTCTCCTTCTCACTCATTATCTTACTCTCCCTCCCTATCTGAATCTTGCTCAATATTTTTTGTGCTCTTTCCCTCTCTCGCTTCCTATCTCTTTCTCTTAAATCTTTCTTATTCTCTCTCCCTCTCTCACTACTTACATCTCTTCAATCTCTCTCCTTCACTCCCTCTATCTCTCCCTCCTCACTCTCTCCCTTACTCTTGCCATCTATTACTCTCTTTCTCACTTTATCCCTTTCTTACTCCGTCTCACACTTTCTATTATGTTTCTCTCTCACTCTCTTTAGCTCTCTTTTCTCTCTTCATTTATCTTACTATTTTCATTACTCTAACTCTCTTTCCCTTCCTCTCATTCTCTCTCTTCTCCCTCTCGTCCCCTTTTCTTTATCATTGTTATTACTTTCTATCCTTCCCTCCTTATTTTGCTCTCTTTTTCTCTCTAGTTCCCTATCTCTTTCCCTCTCTTTCCTGTCTCTTCATTAGCTCTTTACTCACTCTTTAATCTATATTTATCACTCTAACTCTCTCTTCCTTCCTCTCAATTAATCCTCTCTTCTCTCTCTCAACCTGTCTTCTCTGTCATTGTTTATTTTTTTCTCTCATTTTATCTCTCTTTCCCTCTCTTTCCCCACTCTCCATTA
>JAKZJZ010002141.1:0-19876 GCA_022702705.1 Papilionanthe hookeriana x Papilionanthe teres
TGTCCTTAATAACAATTTCGGGATCAGAAATCTTGACTCAATGTGTCATTATTAAATAATTTGACATTCAATTAATCCTATAAAATTTCCTTACAAAAATATGTTGGGGACTTAGGAGCGTTCCTAGGAGAGGGCTTAGGAAAACTCTGCACTCTGATAGTCTCTTTGCCTATATATAGAATCCTCCTTAGAAATCCTCTTCACTATGTTGTTTCTATCATGCTTATGGGAATTTCTCTAACTTACGAATCACATAAACCTTACTTGGGAAAATGAGGCACAATATCAATTTCAAAAATTTTCATCTAGCCATATTTTATCTCCTATGTTATTTAAGTATCAAATTGCATGTCTAAATTTATTATTTCTATGTCAGCACTCAGTGTTGCTGCTCAGCTGGAATAATGAAATCGAAGTTTGTTGATACTCACTGATATCATAATCTCGGTTCCCACAATTTTTGCTTTGTAATCATTATTTTTCCTTATGATCTATTCTTCAAAAGTTATGTCAATCAGCTAAGTATGAAAATATACACCCTATGATACCACTTGTTGCCATCATTTTTTTATTATTTCATTGTTTCTTTAATACTGGTTCCACTCAACAAACATAATCCAATGTATTATGAGCTTGCTTGCATAATTTTATAAGAGTGAGGAAAGATGTTGGAGTAGGGGTTGGATAGTAGGTGAGTCGGCTGGTAAGTTTGTTAACGAGTTGTTGTATACTGAGCCTATCCATGGTCTTCATTAATGCTCAATAATATTCACTGTAGTGTCCAAAGGCAGAGATCGAATACTTCTCCTTCTCTCAAATTCTTTTGCAATTCTCTTTATAGCTCATTGATAAGAACATTCTTCACTCAGGTCGATTAAAAAATATGTTTTAATTATCTTCTCTAGCTCTTATAATTGCGCCTTGATTTGCAAGACTTCACTCTTTATATTTTGCTAGGAAACACAATAAATCATCTTAACTAATCATAAAGTGAGCATAGGTCTCTTAATCAAACAACTCTAAAGTTCACGGTGTCCTGACTGTTTGTCTTCCTTCATTTCTCACTTTGATCCCTCTTTAGCTCGCTTAGCTCTTGTCGGCATATTTTTAGGTTGTGTGTTTTATTTTGAAAAGTGGTCGCCTAACAGAAGTTGTCGGCAAATTTTTAATTTAGTTTAAATAAATAAATCGAAAAGTAGTATTTGATTTTGAAAATAATTTTAAGTTTGAAAAATTTTAAGATATGTAAATCAAACCGATCTCACATCCCAAATAGTTTATATAAACGAATACCACACCACAAACCGCGTATCTATCCCTACGATGGATAGACACCGCTTGATAGTGCAGCTCGATTAAATAAACTAGAAGATTTGATGACATCCGTTTGGTACGTGAACCAATTTTATAAGCTGAATGAGTTCCTCGCTTAATATAAATGAATTAAGCGAGGTTTATATTACTCCGGTTCTAAAGCTTCAGTAGCAGAAGTGCTCTATAGTTAATTACATCTTAAATGACGGGAATCGTTTAAGAAAACTCTCGATAATGATCGAGTGGTTTCTTTCTAGAATTTCAAAGTTTAAGCGTTTTCAAACAATTGGATTTTGGAAATTTCGATAGGGAATAACTCAAATTTGGAACAGTTTATTTTAGGAGTCCAAAGGAAGAGTAGTAGGGGAAGTTGAGGATCCAAGAGGAATCTTGACAACTTCCCGACTATCCTATTGTTAGGCTCAATTTTGAAAATGAATTTATTTAAGTTTCAATCTCGCCAATTAATTATAGTGAATTACATTTACATAATCACATGGTTATGCAAATAACCCGAGAGATAAGAGGATTTACACCGTATCGGACGACGACCTCGGAATCACTAAAGTGTGTTAGGGCTTATATTGCACGATGAAGGCTAGTACAGCGCCTAAAAGAACAGGTGAGGATTTATGTCGCACTAGGCGGACTACCTCGAATCATATGGCTTATTGTTTAAACCAAAGAATAGCTATTGCGATGTCGACACGAGGTTTCTTGGTTGACGATGGCCGTCTTGCCTTCGAAGTCGTGCTTCCGTGCTTCCACGTCAGTAGCAAAGTTACGGTTAGGTTTAAATCCTAAGTTAAAGTGAACATACGCAAATCGTTTTATTTCATCTTATTATTATTATCGTTTTCATTTTCATTAGTAAGCGTGAGTGTGTACAGAATGATGATGAGTGTAGAAGAAAAGAAGTAGAAAACAAGTAAGTTGCGAATATCGTTATAAGCAAACAATAGGAAGCAAAGTATCACGACAGAGTTATCATATGAAGCTAAACAGGAATAACGTCTACAACAAGAAAACATGCTAGCAAGTATGTATATCGAAAATAGACGAGCTAGACTAGCAAGAAGATACGTCGAAAAGTAAGGCATGCGTAATGCGTATGAACCGAAAGTAAACAGTGACTAGACGAAGAGTATGTCATCGAAAAGTAAAGCGAGTATAACATAAAAAAAGTAAAAACCGTGCCACGAGAATACTGTATGCTTCCGCTTCATCCATGGTAGCATCGTTACTTGTTTATTATTTTTTTTATATTTTCTGCAACAAATTTGTCAGTTCTAAAAGAAGCAGAGAGTAAAAGTAGTAAGTGAAAACAACCTACAACTAAACGAAGTGCTATATGGTGTGTACAAAGAAAAGTAAAGTCCGAAAACTCAACGATAGAAACGAAGGAAAACGAGGAAAATCGTAGAAGAAAACCAAGAAAGTCGGAAAGAAAGAAAGAAACGTCCGTAGAAAACTACGAGAAAAGTCACGAACGAAAACAAAACTAAGTCGTAGAAAGCTGAAAAGCACCGTGAGAAAACTCACGAACGACTGCCGCTAAACTCATGGCGAACTACGAGAAAGCCATGGGCCTCCTGAAGAGAGACCAGTAAGCACGGCGGTGTTTCGGACTCGGAGTCGTGCTAATATCCGGACTTGAGTGCCGACCACTGGACCGACTTTCCGTAGAGCGCGATCCTAATCCGACTCGAATAGCCAACCGTGGACCTTTATAAATTTTCACACATTTCATTTTTTTGTTTTCGTGCAAGTAAAAAGCTCGTAGGTAAGTAAGTTCGTGTAGTAGTGGAGGTAATTTTGTATTTTTCAAACATACGTATTTTTTGTTTTAAAACATTTCGATCACAGGTTGACTACACCTAATAGTGACTAGGTCTACGAACATTAGATCGTCGGTAGTAGAACCCCAGGACGGCCGAATGGTTCCGTGATTCCGCTCTACTCTCTACGGAGTCTGCGAGTCGGGCGGCCCCATTCCTATGGCTCTCGTAATTTTTCTCGTTTTGCAGTCTCATCAACGTCCCCACCGCACTTACAAGCTAGCTGATGGCCCATATATAACCCAGGAGGTTATATATGCACACCTACACGTCCCCCGTAGGTGTGTGCTTGAGCCAAGAAACAAGGTGAAACTAGGGACGAGAGGTCAAGAAAGAAAGACGGAAAGCGGCTCACTTAACACAATTTCGAAAAGAAGTGAGTCGATTTCCAACAATCGAAAACACGTAAGTCACCCCGACTCCCGACCGACCTCACATGTCCCGAGAAAGGACTAAAGGCACCTCGACGCTCTCGGAGAAGGTGAAGACTGAGACTCCAGGAACACACTTCCTTTTCCCAAATAAAAGTAAAATCATAAGCAAAAGAAAGAAAGAGAAAGCCATCGCTCGTGAAGTGACCCCTAAGGTGGTGTGTAACCCTTCCCAAATATTCAAGTAATGGCAAAGAAAAGGAAACATAAAACAAAGCTGCGGGTAAAGAAAGTAAAACGGAGTGAAGTAGAAATGAAGTAGAAAAAGAACAAAACCAACCAAGAAAAATCGGGCAGCATAACGGCATAAAAAATGAATTTTCCACACCTGCAATTTGAATAAACAGAAATGTCGCAAGCATATGTATGTAACAACCAATGTTTTCATCCATCCCAGCATGTATAGAGCATGTTATAACTCTCAAAACCATAGGATAGCTTGCATGAAAAAGAGAACTTCAAATTCTTACAAGTAAGGCACACTTTTATGCTTGGAGTGAGGTGAAACATGTGTGCAATTATAGTTTTGATGTTGCATATGCGAATACATGTTGAAATAGATGAAAAGCAAGCACACATAACTTCAAATTTTGATGTTTCATGCAGGAACATGCTTGAATCCGAAAATTGCAAATAAATTCACCAATCTATTCTCATATTAGCTAGCCGCCGTTAAGCCACAATAAAGAATGAAAAACAAGCATTCCATTTTTATGCAAATAGGAGCAGCATCCTACAACTAGAAGAGCCAAACCGAGCCCCACCAAATCGAGCCTCGAGAGCTTTAGAAATTACCCTTTTCTTTTTTGCAAATATTTTCAATATAAGGAGGTAGCAATACAAAGCAAAACCAAACCTTTCATATTTCCAAAATGCAAGGCACCAAGATCCTCCAGCAATTGAAAATCATAAATAACTCTTTCCAGATTTTCGAAATGACTACCAAACATCTCAGATTTTTTTGCAAATGAGTTTCCCAAAGCAAATAATTGGAACCATTCAAGATATTAGCCATATAAATATAAGAGAAATTGAGTGGCACGTATGTATAAGGCACAATTTTGGGTGTTAAAAAATGTAAACATATGAATTAAGTGGTATGTATGTGATTGCCTCAATTCAAAATAAATCTGTAAGCTTTCTCTTCTCAAATAATTTTGCAATGCAATCCTCCCTAGCACCCTTCACGTTTTCCAGAAAACTTATTTTTAATTTGTACAACTAACTCATATGCTCCAGCTCTTCAATTCTATATTATGGGATAATACAAAGTTAGCTGCAATTTTTGAAACAGTTTTGAGCAATTAAAAAAAATGTTTCTGCCTCTTAAATGCCCAATTTCAAGATCCCGTTTCTGTAGAACACGTAAAACAAACTTCCCAAAATTGTAAAGTGCGAGAGAATCAGCTTAAGCAAGCTGAAGTAAAGCCGATTCAAAATCCCATAGCATAAACAAAAAAAATCAGCTTCAGCAAGATGCAAAAATACCTCCAAATAGCGAATAAATGGAAAGATTTACATATGTACCACCTGATCCTTATGAATTTACATATTCAGCACCCAAATTTTATTTCCAAAGTTATTTCATTAACCTTCTTCATGACAGCCAAAAGTTGCTTCATTTTCACGTCTTGGTGGAACAATTTGAATATAAGAATTAAAGTTTAGGTGTTCTATATGTAAATTTATTCAATAATTTCAGCAACACGGAATTCCAACAATTAAAAAAATGAATCCAATAACTGAAAGTGAGCTCGTTCATGGACTCCACCTTTAACACCTGAAAGTATATGTATTCGCCACCCAAATAAACAAATCGACTATCCAAAGAATATATGTCGAGCGAGCGGGTGAAAGAGCAAATGCCAGTAAGAGTCTTTCAAAGGCTAGCAAGGAAAGAAGCCAACAAAAGTATAAGTCCTATAATTTCTTCAAGCTCCTATGCACAACCACAAAGAAATGGAGTCAGATTTACATGCATACCACCTCAATCTCTCAGATTTTGCAAAAAAAAAAAAAAAAAATGAAACACCCAGGTGTTGTATATCTGTAATAATTTATTAGCAAAATGTAAGTATCACTCACTAAAATTTTAGGGTAACACCAAGCATGTCAGAAAACCTTCAAACCATCAAACTGAATCACCAAAACTCACAAGGTTTTCACCCAAAACACGATTTTCAGTAAAATTTCAAAATCAGTAGATCATAAAGCCTCCAAGCTAGAAGGTTAAGCTACCAAATATATAACACTCCTCAAATGTACAGCCAAATCAGCAAGCCCCATATCCATTAATCAAATGGCGAGACAGAGAAGAGATCCTTCAACTAATAGCCTAAATGATTCAATATTCACCTACAACTCGAAGCAATGATCAAAGAGGCTGCAGCCACCAAAAGGATTATGCCCCATGCATATTGAATGTTTCAATAGATAGCATTTCAAGACATCTTATTAACGCATTTAGCAACAGAAACTTGGAAGTAACAAGAACCAACTCATTACCATATTGTTATTTAGGAAACTTAGAACACTTGCCTTGCATGGAAGATTTAAGAGGAGGAGGGAGAAGAGTTTACCAGCTATGGTAGATTGCACAAGAAGGATAGAAAAAGCCAAACTCCAATCCGGCAAGCACCTCCCCTTCCAGAAATTTTGGCCACCCCTTAACCTTCCCAAAGAGGGGTTTTTATAGGCCAAGAAGGAGAAGATACTTACTTTGGCTTACCCAGGCGGTGAGTTGAAGCCATCGTCGACAAGGGAAGTCGCGACAAAAAGGAAGAGGGGAAAACGTCGCGACGGAGAGCGAGGAGGCGTGGAGTAGGGCAGCAGAAGGCGCGAGGAGTAGGTGGAGGCGAGTGGAAGCGGGGGCGAAGCTTTACCGGAGTACGGAGGAGGGGACCGAAGCTTTGCGAGGATGGCCGGCTAGGGCTTCGCCTTGGCTCGGTTCCGCGAGAAAAGAAAAGGAGGGGCGGATGGTGCGTGAGGGAGATGAGGGTTAGGGATTTTAGTTTTTTTTTTTTATTATTTATTTATTTTAAAATAATGTTTTAGTCGAATTTCGCTCGATTCGGACAAATTTCGACCCCACACGAAACTATATCAAAATTAGTGTCCTTCCTGGTAATTTCGACGTTCCGGACGCAACGGCGCGATCCGTTTCGTCATCCGAGACTGTTTGGACAACCTCGTTATCAAAACAGTCAGAAAAAGGTCAAATTTGGGGATTTCGCGATTAAATCGGATTTGGTTGAAATTCGAGGTTGAGCTGGTAGCGATCGAATGTTGTGTTCGGTTTAGGGGAGTGTGTCGAAGCGTTTAAAATTTAAATTGAGAAGAAAATGGCTAGCGTCGGGTCAATTTGGGTCAAATCGGAGCCTAGGTCGGGCTTAGGTCAAAATTGGGGTTTTTATGAAATCGAGCTAAATTGACAAAATTGGGCATGTGGTGTAGTTGAATAAAATGAAATTGAGAATATTTGGGATTTTACGGAATTTTACAGGAATTTTTGGAATTTTTGGAATTTTGGGTTAAAAAGAGTATTTTGGGTATTTGGAGGTTATTTGGAGGGTATTGGGGTATTTTGGTGGGTTTAAGGTTTAGAATGTGTGTGAGAGTGTGATGTGGTGCAATCTAGACCTCACTGAGACCAGACCATCCAGGGTACTCCTAGGCGCAGAGAGTCACATAGGAACTCATCCTTTAAACCTCCACATATTGGTCTTAACCCTCCAGTGGCACTGGGGTTTACAATCAAACATGTGGGGTTTGAAGGGAATCAAGAAATGTTTGGAATTTCTAAGTGGTGGGTCCCATTTCTAAGTCATCTAGGATTAGTCGAAGGAAAAGCTCAAGGCTAGATCACAGGACTAAGAAGAGAAAAGACAATCATCATCAAAAATGAGATCAACAAATGGACCACGATAGGTGTGGTGTCTTGACCAAGCACACCGCAGCGTATGTGCGTTGACCGAAGAGATCAACAAAATCAACACGGATGTCCAAGTGACAAACTTAGGACGAAGTAGAAGAATTTCAGTTAGGGAGTACGAGGTAAATTTCCAAGATTGAAGATTCAGAACTCTCGCTGGGAAAAAAAAAAAAAGGAGGTGAATTTCAGATCACAAGATTTTAAGAGATTGGATCTTAGATTCGTTTTATTTTTTATTTCAAGTTTTAATTATGAGCTTGAATTTCGATTTGAGTTTCAATTTTGGTTTTATGCGGAGAAAGAGTAGAGCTAAGGCCCACCCGAATGCATTTGTATCTTTGAAAAGGAAGCATAACTGAACCTATTTCATATGTGTATGCTGAGATGGATTTAGACTGAGCCTATCCCAAATGCCGAGGAAGAATGGGACAAAGCCTATCCGAAATGCAGAGTGCTTTAATTTCAATTTCTTGCTGAGAGGATCAAATTTTTAGATTCGTTGAGAAAGGAGTAGGATCGTACTCTATCCCGAGTGCGAGAATTGCGAGAGAAGGAGTAGGGCGAAGCCTATTCCGGATGCTTGAGATTATCGAGATGGGAGTAGGCGGAAGCCTATCCCAAATGCCGAGATTCGTCGAGAAGGAGTAGGGTGGAAGCCTCATCCCAAATGCTGAGATTGCTCGAGAGGGAGTACGGCGGAAGCCTATCCCGAACCGAATCGTTGAGATTCTTGAGAAAGGAGTAGGACTGTGCCTAACCCAAATGCCGAGGAAGAATAGGACAAAGCTTATCTGAAATGCAGAGTGCTTTAATTTCAATTTCTTCTTGAGAGGATCAAATTTCGAGATTCTTGAGAAAGGAGTAGGATCGTGCCTATCCCGGATGCGAGAATTCGTTGAGAGGGAGTCGGGCGGAAGCCTATCCCGAGTGTTGAAAATATCTTGAGAATTCTTGAGATTGCGAGGATATGCTGAGAATTGCTTGAGATTCGTTGAGAAGGGAGTAGGGTGGAAGCTTATCCCGAGTCGCTGAGAATTGCGAGATTCTGTGAATGCGAAACATTGAAAAATTTCTGTCGACTTATGCTTGAGGCCGAAGAATTTTGTTGAAATTTATTTATGCGGAGATTGAGGAAATTTTGCTTGAGGTCCATGGGGAATTTTCTTCGAGATTCGGTTTATGCGATGGTTGTGAAAAATTTTGTTGATATTTGATTTATCTTTATGACTATGAAGAATTTTATCGAGATTTGGCTTATCGTTGAGATTTGAGAAAGATTTTCTTGATATTTGGGAATGCAGAGTTTTATGAATGCGAGACTGAACATATTCGTTGAGATTTATGAATGCGAGAGATTGTGAAAACATATTGTAAAGTGCGAGAGAATGTTTTTAGAAGTTCATGCGAGTCTTGAATTTTATCGAAATGTTATGCAGAGATTTTTGAAAATTCACAAGTTCGCGAGTTCTTTTGTTTTGTTTAAATGTTGACTTTTATTTTGTTTGATGCGAGTTTTATTTAGTTTCATTTGTTTTAAGAGCTGGACCAGTTTTAGACAAGTGCGACATCGGTGCTTCGTAGGACAAGAATTTGTCTACGATGCATCACGATGCGCGATACTTACGAGAGTACCATCAGCTGATTGAAATCAGCTGTAGATAATAACTCACTCTTTAAGTTCTTATCGGAATTTATATTCTTTCAAGCACTTTATAAAGATGTGTTATCTCCGAGGACGTCACGGTTTAGGAGGCTGCAACTCCGTAGCTTTGTTCGTAGCGGTTGTCATTTGATTTTGTCACCGATTTCGTAAAGGGTGTTCACACTTGTATTCGAGAAATTACTATAACGTTCTTTGAGCCGACGTTGAAGTTGTAGTTCGTTGGGCACTCGAAATTGTACGAAGTTGTCTTTGAGAGGTCGTTCGACGTTCTTTGAATTGACATTGAAGTTGTAGTTCTTGTCTGTTGAAGGCTATGACTCGGGGTTGAATTCCGTTAATTGCTTAATAACGTTGTCATTTCTTTAATTCTTTCTTTCTAGGCCTAAGCAAATCCCAAAATTTTCGTTCATGTGACTAGAATATTTTTCACCGTCCAAAGACATTTACGAGTCAATTAATGACCGTAAAAGGCGTAGAATCGACTGACTTTCTTCAAAGCATAATATCGGAGGAAACTTCTTAAGGTTGTCTTTCGAGTTTTATTAATCGGGGGAGGATTAAGACACCGATTTTTGATTATATGCTTTGCCTCAAGCTTCTTCTCAGGGAGCATTCTTTTTTTTTTTCTTTTTTCATTGAGCTTTTCGCTCGTTTTTTATTGAGGATTCTTATATCGATGGAGCACGTATTAAAGATTTTGAATGTCTTGATTGAGACACCGATTTTTGATTTTGTGCTCACCTCAAGCTTCTCCTCTCGTTTTTTTTTTTTGGCTCCTTTTATTTTCGAAATTCTTGTATTCAGCGATGCATATTTTTGTTAAAGATTTTGAATGTCGAAACTCCTCTAATTAATAATTCCAAAATGTTCTTAACATGAATCACGGGATATTACAACTTATTCGAAAGTCCGGACCCAGCCACATGGCGGGAAATTAAAAGGCTCGTGATATCCGAATCAATTATTCGTATTTCAACCACACTACTTCATTTTGAAATCAATTTAGGACCTAGTCAAATTCCTTAAAGTAAACGACTCGATTGTTAGAGCGATTAATTTCATTCTTCCACGAAACCATAGTCTTAGCAAAATATCCAAATTTAAGTTTTTCCAAATATAGAGCAATTACGGACAAAAACAAAATCGTCATTCATTCATTGCGGTAAGAAGGATGGTACGGACCAATATCGATCGTGCTAATATCTTCTTTCAGCATCAAAAGTAATACAGACCAAAAAGTGTCACGTCCGTTGTCAATACACGTAGGAACCAATTGAAGCAAACAAATCGTCCGAAATCATATTGATATAACTTATTTCAAGTTCCTTTCAAATATTCATCGAGGATTGTTACGCTTCCATTCTTGAAGTTTTTCTCCGGCCATTCTTTGAAGCGATACAGCCTTGATGGTGTGCCCAAGCATTCGTGATATGGGCGATAGTTGGGATGATTCTTCTTGTTAACTTCCGTTGGTTTCTTTGCCTCGAGCAATCGAACTCGAGCTTCTTAATCAAATTCGAAACATCTTTTCCATTGCCTCATCTTTGAAAGAATATACTACGCTTAGTTTCTTGGCGTAGACGGACCCTGTCTTCCATCCATCCAAAGCGACCACCTGTTGAGACGATTCGCTGATAGATCTTGTTGTCGAGGCTATTCAATCTGGATCTGCATTGGTCACTTGCCTTTATCCACCACTGCCATTGTCTCGGACTCCTCAAATGTCTTGACTAGGTTCTAGCTTTTCGAATTTTCGGAAAACCCAATCTGTTGGCTTCCTCTTGCAAACTTCCGACTTTGCAAAGTAGTTTCTCGAACGTTTTGATTGTGAATCCTTTGAGGAGAAATGCAAGCTGGTCCATGGATGCTCTTTAAGAGAATTTCATTCGCATGTTGCTCACTGAGGCATGGCTCGCACTTCGAGCTTAAATTTCTCCATCGCAAAATGTAGTCTACCAATGTTTCGGTCGACTTCGTCGATCCACCACAAGATCACCGATGGTGATATGGTGTCTAGCTCCGACGAACCGCTTGACAAAGAGGTCTTCCAATTCTACGAACGTTCTCACCGAACCATTTAGCGGCTACGCGTACCGGTCGAATGCGACCCCCGAAAGGCTATTCACAGATTGACGACACAACAATGCATCGCTACCCCGCGTTGCGACGAACTTGCTCGAAAGTGTGCAACATCTTGTCGAGGGTTTCCGGTACCATCAAAAATCTTGAAGCGAGGTGATACGAAACCTCCGGGATATTGAACGACATCAAACTCTTCGGGGTATGGTCTACCCTTCGGAATCGATGTTCGTTCTTTAGAGCGAGCCGAGGCTTCTCTCACCTGTTGTTCCACCATTTGCTTAATGTCTTGTTACGATGCTTGGACCACGAGCCGAATCCCTCTTCTGTTGTACATCGACGGTGAACTCCCTTCTTTCATCTGTAACATTAATGGTCTCTAGTTGGTTTGTTTCGGGGGTGTTATTCGCGGTGATTGTGACTTTCCTTGAATTGTGGCCATAGCGAGTCATCACTTCTTCTAGTTGCTTCTTCGAATGGTTGATATGTTCATCTCGTTGTTGAATGGCCCTTTGCCGATCCTACTGCGGCGTTCTCTTCACCAAAAGGCGGAGTGTCTCTCGCGGATAATGTTGATTGGGTCTCGACGACGTCGATTTACGCAAATTCACCTTCCATGAAATCTGCTAGTTCGTAACCTTCCTCTTGATGTTGTTTTTCGATCTTTGAGACGGTTGTGCGATGTTAGCTCGAAGCTTTTCCACGGCCTCCTCGATTGACTTTCCTTTGATGACTTTAAGGTCAACTGGAGATTTTCGAGAAACATCACTTATTTCCTCGAGCACTGGTGTCGTCGCGTAGAAGTCAATTGAATCATCTGAAATCATATTTACAGAACTTTTTTTAGGTTCTTTTAAATATTCTTCTAGTATTACCACCTTTCCACTTCTGAAATTCTCCTCAAGCCAATCCTTAAAGCTGAAGCAGTTTTCTATAGTATGGCCGAGCAACCGGTGGTATGGGCAGTACATCGGGTGATCTTCCTTGCCGACCTCCTCCGGCTTTTTGGCTCGAGTAGCTCGATTTCCGAACTTAGAAGCAAGTCATGGAATATCTTCGACATCGACTCTTCCTTAAACGGGTATACCTTGTTTAATCGTTGACTCATTGTTGCTCTATCCGTAAGAGATGGTCTTCTTTTCTGTGCCTTTGTCAGTTGTATGGGCTTGAAATCAGACCCAATCTTGAACTTAGAAGACGGCAAAACACAAGCATCAACTGACTCTTCCTCATGTATAATATCTTTTCCTTTAATCAGCGGGGCGACTGGTACAGCGGTAATGAATCCGACAGTAGGAGCAAAAATAGCTTTAGGAGATGTCCCAACGCTTGTAATGACAACAGAGTTCTTTTCAATCCATTCTTTCTTTGGCATGGGAAGTTCCTCGACGGACTTCGAGTTGAACATTACAATAGGCTTAACGGACATGCTCATTTCGGGCTTCACTATTTCAATAGCCACATCCCCGAACTTAACTTCAACATCGTTGAACCCTTGTCCAAACTTGATGAGCGACGGATCGGGCGGCTCATCCCTGCCGACGGTAAACTCTACTCCGGAGGCGAAAGAAAAGATCGAACTTCGGTGAAGACATTGTCCCTGTCATTTGAAGAAATCCCGAAGTCGGTGACGTCCGTGTCTTGTAATTTCGGCGGTAATACTCAAGTTAACGCACTTGTCCTGTAAACTGGGCATCCTTTAAAATTTATTCATGTGAAATTTTTTTATCTCAAAATTTTGCATTTTGTTTTATTATTGTGTATTCGATGGGTTTTCAGAATTTCATTTTGAATTGAAATTTTAACAAAATTTTATTTTGTTTAGAGTTTATTGGAAGGTTGTTAGAGTGGAATTTCAGTTTGACATGTTTACAACGAATCAAACCTAACGAGGAATGAAGTATCGGACCCAGTCCGAGATTTAGAGGAGGTCGAATTCACATTCAAATCACATGAATAAATCGCTCCTATTCTAACACACCTATCGGGGGTCTACCTCACCTCTTTAGGGAGGTGGGAGGATTCGGAACCTCTCGTTTAGGGGTGTCTAAACGATGGCTCCGAGAATCCAAAAGGAGTTGACTATACTCACTCGAGACGGAAATGAGCGGGGTACATCAACGGAAAGAATAGTAGTTTGGTCCACTAGGGGCATGGACTCACTACTGGATTTATGAAAGCGAAACCATCGATCAAAATGGAGAGAGAAACTTTCACCGTGAGTCGTAGAAATTGTCGGCATATTTTTAGGTTGTGTGTTTTATTTTGAAAAGTGGTCGCTAACGAAGTTGTCGGCGAATTTTTAATTTAGTTTAAATAAATAAATTGAAAAGTAGTATTTGATTTTGAAAATAATTTTAAGTTTGAAAAATTTTAAGATATGAAATCAAGCCGATCTCGCATCCGAAATAGTTTATATAAACGAATACCACACGCACAGACTGTGTATCTATCCTAAGGATAGACAGCATCGTTGATGGTGGGGCTCGATTAAATAAACTGAAGATTTATGACATCCGTTTGGTACGTGAACCAATTTTATAAGCTGACATGATTCACTCGCTAATATAAATGAATTAAGCGAGGTTTATATTACTGCAGGTTCTTAAAGTTCACTTGTAAGGCAAGCACTATAGTTAATTACATCTTAAATGACGGGAATCATTTAAGAAAACTCTCGATAATGATCGAGTGGTTTTGCTTCTCAAGAATTTAAAGTTTAAGGTTTTTAAACAATTGGATTTTGGAAATTTCGATAGGGAATAGCTCGAATTTGGAACGGTTTATTTTAGGAGTCGAAAGGAAGAGTAGTAGGGGAAGTTGAGGATCGAGAGGAATCTTGACAACTTCCGACTATCCTATTGTTGAGGCTTTGAATTTTGAAAATGAATTTATTTAAGTTTCAATCTTGCTAGATTAATTATAGGAATTACGTTTACATAATCACATGGTTATGCGAATAACTCGAGAGATAAGAGGATTTACACCGTATCGGACGACGACCTCGGAATCCTAAAGTGTGTTAGAGCTTATATTGCATGGCAAGGTTGTACGAGGCTCAAAAAGAACGGGTGAGGATTTATGTCGCACTAGGCGGACTACCTCGAATCATATGGCTTATTGTTTAAACTAAAGAATAGTTTCTTGCGATGTCGACACGGGTTTCTTTGTTGACGATGGCCGTCTTTGCCCTCGAAGTCGTGCTCCGTGCTCCATGCCAGTAGCAAAGTTGCGGTTTAGGTTTAAATCACAAGTTAAAGTGAACATGCAAATCGTTTTATTTCATCTTATTATTATTATCGTTTTCATTTTCATTGTAAGCGTGAGTGTGTGCAACGATGACGAGTGTAAGCAAAAGAAAGCAGGAAAACAAGTAAGCGAGAATATCTTTATAGCAAACAATAGGAAGCAAGTATCGCAGAGCGAGTTATCTTTGAAATTAAACGGAATAACGTCTACTAACAAGCAAACATGCTTAGCAAGTATGTATACTGAAAATAAGCGAGATTTAGCTAAGCAAGTATATCGTCGAAAAGTAAGGCATGCGTAACGGTATGAATCGAAAGTAAACGAGTTAGACTAGCGGGAGTATATGTACGAAAAGTAAAGCGAGTATAACGATAAAAAAGTAAAAAGCGTGTCACGAGGAGTACCGTATGCTTCTGCTTCATCCACGATGCATTGTTATTCTTGTTTATTATTTTTTTATATTTTACGCAACAAATTTGTCGATCTTAAAAGAGCGTGAGTAAAAGTAGTAAGTGAAAACAACACTAACTAACGAGAGTCTTATGGTGTGTACAAAGAAAGTAAAGTACGAAAACTCAACGATAAAACGAAGGAAAACGAGGAAAATCGTAGAAGAAAACCAAGAAAGTCGGGAAAGAAAGAAAAGAAACGTCCGTAGAAAACTCTGAGAAAAGTCACGAACGAAAACAAAACTAAGTCGTAGAAAACTGCGAAAAGCACCGTGAGAAAACTCACAGACGACCCGCTAAACTCATGGCGAACCATGAGAAAGCCATGGGCCTCTGGAAAGAGAGACCCGTAAGCACGGTGGTGTTTCGGACTCAGAGCTGTGCTAATATCCGGACTTGAGTGCTGACCACTAGACCGACTTTCTGCAGAAGGCGGTCTAATCCGACTCGAATAGCCAACCGTGGACGCTTTATAAATTTTCACACATTTCATTTTTTTTTGTTTTCGTGCGAGTAAAAAGCCGTAGAGTAAGTAGGGCATGTAGTAGTGGAGGTAATTTTGTATTTTTCAAACATATGTATTTTTTTGTTTTAAAACATTTCGATCCATGGGTTGATCTACACTAATAGGACTAGGTCTACGAACGTTAGATCGTCGGTAGTAGAAACCCCGGGGACGGTCGAATGGTTCCGTGATTCTGCGCTCTACTCTCTGCAGTCTCGAGTCGGGCGGCCGATTCTATGGCTCTCGTAATTTTTCTCGTTTTGCGGTCTCATCGATGTCCCACCGCACTTACGACGCTGCTGATGGCCCCATATATAACCCCGAGGAGGTTATATATGCACACCTACACGTCCCCTGTAGGTGTGTGCTTTGAGCCAAGAAACAAGGTGAAACCAGGGACGAGAGGTCGAGGAAAGAAAGACGGAAAGCGGCTCACTTAACACGATTTCGAAAGAAGTGAGTCGATTTCCAACAATCGGAAAACACGTAAGTCACCCTGGACTCCCGACCGAGCCTCACATGTCACGAGAAAAGGACTAAAGGCACCTCGACGCTCTCGGAGAAGGTGAAGACTAGACTCCAGGAACACACTTCCTTTTCCCGAATAAAAGTAAAATCATAAGCAAAAGAAAGAAAGAGAAAGCCACTTGCTCGTGAAGTGACCCACTAAGGTGGTGTGTAACCCTTCCCAAATATTCAAGTAATGGCAAAGAAAAGGGAAACATAAAACAAAGCTGCGGGTAAAGAAAGTAAAACGGAGTGAAGTAGAAATGAAGTAGAAAAAGAACAAAACCAACCAAGAAAAATCGGGCAGCATAACGGCATAAAAATGAATTTTCCACACTGCAATTTGAATAAACGAAATGTCGCAAGCATATGTATGTAACAACCAATGTTTTCATCCATCCCGAGCATGTATAGAGCATGTTATAACTCTCAAAACCATAGGATAGCTTGCATGAAAAAGAGAACTTCAAATTCTTACAAGTAAGGCACACTTTTATGCTTGGAGTGAGGTGAAACATGTGTGCAATTATAGTTTTGATGTTGCATATGCGAATACATGTTGAAATAGATGAAAAGCAAGCACACATAACTTCAAATTTTGATGTTTCATGCAGGAACATGCTTGAATCCGAAAATTGCAAATAAATTCACCAATCTATTCTCATATTAGCTAGCCGCCGTTAAGCCACAATAAAGAATGAAAAACAAGCATTCCATTTTTATGCAAATAGGAGCAGCATCCTACAACTAGAAGAGCCAAACCGAGCCCCACCAAATCGAGCCTCGAGAGCTTTAGAAATTACCCTTTTCTTTTTTGCAAATATTTTCAATATAAGGAGGTAGCAATACAAAGCAAAACCAAACCTTTCATATTTCCAAAATGCAAGGCACCAAGATCCTCCAGCAATTGAAAATCATAAATAACTCTTTCCAGATTTTCGAAATGACTACCAAACATCTCAGATTTTTTTGCAAATGAGTTTCCCAAAGCAAATAATTGGAACCATTCAAGATATTAGCCATATAAATATAAGAGAAATTGAGTGGCACGTATGTATAAGGCACAATTTTGGGTGTTAAAAAATGTAAACATATGAATTAAGTGGTATGTATGTGATTGCCTCAATTCAAAATAAATCTGTAAGCTTTCTCTTCTCAAATAATTTTGCAATGCAATCCTCCCTAGCACCCTTCACGTTTTCCAGAAAACTTATTTTTAATTTGTACAACTAACTCATATGCTCCAGCTCTTCAATTCTATATTATGGGATAATACAAAGTTAGCTGCAATTTTTGAAACAGTTTTGAGCAATTAAAAAAAATGTTTCTGCCTCTTAAATGCCCAATTTCAAGATCCCGTTTCTGTAGAACACGTAAAACAAACTTCCCAAAATTGTAAAGTGCGAGAGAATCAGCTTAAGCAAGCTGAAGTAAAGCCGATTCAAAATCCCATAGCATAAACAAAAAAAATCAGCTTCAGCAAGATGCAAAAATACCTCCAAATAGCGAATAAATGGAAAGATTTACATATGTACCACCTGATCCTTATGAATTTACATATTCAGCACCCAAATTTTATTTCCAAAGTTATTTCATTAACCTTCTTCATGACAGCCAAAAGTTGCTTCATTTTCACGTCTTGGTGGAACAATTTGAATATAAGAATTAAAGTTTAGGTGTTCTATATGTAAATTTATTCAATAATTTCAGCAACACGGAATTCCAACAATTAAAAAAATGAATCCAATAACTGAAAGTGAGCTCGTTCATGGACTCCACCTTTAACACCTGAAAGTATATGTATTCGCCACCCAAATAAACAAATCGACTATCCAAAGAATATATGTCGAGCGAGCGGGTGAAAGAGCAAATGCCAGTAAGAGTCTTTCAAAGGCTAGCAAGGAAAGAAGCCAACAAAAGTATAAGTCCTATAATTTCTTCAAGCTCCTATGCACAACCACAAAGAAATGGAGTCAGATTTACATGCATACCACCTCAATCTCTCAGATTTTGCAAAAAAAAAAAAAAAAAATGAAACACCCAGGTGTTGTATATCTGTAATAATTTATTAGCAAAATGTAAGTATCACTCACTAAAATTTTAGGGTAACACCAAGCATGTCAGAAAACCTTCAAACCATCAAACTGAATCACCAAAACTCACAAGGTTTTCACCCAAAACACGATTTTCAGTAAAATTTCAAAATCAGTAGATCATAAAGCCTCCAAGCTAGAAGGTTAAGCTACCAAATATATAACACTCCTCAAATGTACAGCCAAATCAGCAAGCCCCATATCCATTAATCAAATGGCGAGACAGAGAAGAGATCCTTCAACTAATAGCCTAAATGATTCAATATTCACCTACAACTCGAAGCAATGATCAAAGAGGCTGCAGCCACCAAAAGGATTATGCCCCATGCATATTGAATGTTTCAATAGATAGCATTTCAAGACATCTTATTAACGCATTTAGCAACAGAAACTTGGAAGTAACAAGAACCAACTCATTACCATATTGTTATTTAGGAAACTTAGAACACTTGCCTTGCATGGAAGATTTAAGAGGAGGAGGGAGAAGAGTTTACCAGCTATGGTAGATTGCACAAGAAGGATAGAAAAAGCCAAACTCCAATCCGGCAGCACCTCCCCTTCCAGAAATTTTGGCCACCCCTTAACCTTCCCAAAGAGGGGGTTTTTATAGGCCAAGAAGGAGAAGATACTTACTTTGGCTTACCTGGGCGGTGAGTTGAAGCCATCGTCGACAAGGGAAGTCGCGACAAAAAGGAAGAGGGGAAAACGTCGCGACAGAGAGCAGGAGGCGTGGAGTAGGGCAGCAGAAGGCGCAGGGAGTAGGTGGAGGCAGTGGAAGCAGGGGGCGAAGCTTTACCAGAGTACGGAGGAGGGGACCGAAGCTTTGCGAGGATGGCCGGCTAGGGCTTCGCCTTGGCTCAGTTCCGCGAGAAAAGAAAAGGAGGGGCGGATGGTGCGTGAGGGAGATGAGGGTTAGGGATTTTAGTTTTTTTTTTATTATTATTTATTTATTTTAAAATAATGTTTTAGTCAAATTTCGTCGATTCGGACAAATTTCGACCCCACACGAAACTATATCAAAATTAGTGTCCTTCCTAGGTAATTTCGACGTTCCGGACGCAACGGCGCGAGTCCGTTTCGTCATCCGGAGCTGTTTGGACAACCTCGTTATCAAAACGAGTCGAAAAAGGTCAAATTTGGGGATTTCGCGATTAAATCGGATTTGGTTGAAATTCGAGGTTGAGCCGGTAGCGATCGAATGTTGTGTTCAGTTTAGGGGAGTGTGTCGAAGCGTTTAAAATTTAAATTGAGAAGAAAATGGCTAGCGTCGGGTCAATTTGGGTCGAATCGGAGCTGGAGTCGGGCTTAGGTCAAAATTGGGGTTTTTATGAAATCGGCTTAAATTGACAAAATTGGGCTGTGGTGTAGTTGAATAAAATGAAATTGAGAATATTTGGGATTTTCTGGGATTTTCAGGAATTTTTGGAATTTTTGGAATTTTGGGTTAAAAAGAGTATTTTGGGTATTTGGAGGTTATTTGGAGGGTATTGGGGTATTTTGGTGGGTTTAAGGTTTAGAATGTGTGTGAGAGTGTGATGTGGTGCAAGCTAGACCTCACCAGACCAGACCATCCAGGGTACTCCTAAGGCCAGAGAGTCCTATAGGAAACTCATCCTTTAAACCTCCACATATTGGTCTTAACCCTCCAAGTGGCCTGGGGGTTTACAATCAAACATGTGGGGTTTGAAGGGAATCAAGAAATGTTTGGAATTTCTAAGTGGTGGGTCCCATTTCTAGTCCTCTAGGATTAGTCAAAGGAAAAGCCTAAGGCTAGATCCACAGGACTCAGAAGAGAGAAAAGACAATACCTCATCAAA
>JAKZJZ010002142.1:0-19866 GCA_022702705.1 Papilionanthe hookeriana x Papilionanthe teres
CAATTCTAAGCATTTTAAAAGAGTTAGGCACAATGCAATGAACAAAGATTTCTTTTACGCTTCGATATAAAAAATGAAACAACGCTATACAAACTAGAGCATTGTTGACCTCATTTTTGTCGAGGTTTAGTTTTCCTCCTAAAATTTAGGGTTCTAGCCTTAGGAGCTTCCCGACATTCTTAGACTTCTAGCAATGGGCCTACCTCGTTTTAGAGTGTTCGGAGCCACCTCTTTACGAGATTTCGTACCTCTAGCTCATAGCAGGTTGGAATTGACATCGGGAATCCAAATTGAGTCCCCATAGGACCACAGACCTTAAGACAACCTTATGCACGTTTTTGCACCACCGCGCACAAATTCCTTGATTCGCGGCCTTGACGCCTTCAGATTCTCCTCAACGAATCAAGATTGAAGCCAAAATGTCAGGACGGTTGACGTCAAAGTCAGAATTTCAACGGGATCGAATTTGACGCACTTTCGACCCGACCGACGACGAAGTTGCCTGAACGACCTCGTATCGCGAAATTGATTGCGCCGATGCGTCCGGAGCATCGAATTTGCTAGGAAAGGACATAATTTGTCACGATTCCAAGCACGAGTAAACGACACGAAATTCAGCACTTTTAATAAAATAAATTAATAAAATAAGATTTCTTTTTTTATATTAAACCCTTAAATCCCTAACTCACGCTTACGGCTCCCCTCCTCACCTCCTCCCGCACCCGTGCTTCGATTCGAGCAAGCCCGAGCCTGGATTCACCTCCTTCGACCTGCTCCAGCTCGCGCGAGCCCTAGGGCCGAGCTCGCACAACCTTTGCCTTGTCTTCTCGCGATGCATCTCCTCCATGCGAGAGGGATTGACCTTGCGAGACACCCTGTACGAGGCTTTTCCTTCCCGAAGCTTGCCAGGCTGCGAGCTTTCCCCTTTGACCTTAGGCCACTGTCGAGCCTGTCCCCATGACGCAAATGGGGAAGGTCTCTCTCCTTCCCGATGCCTGTTTTTCCTCTTCTCGAGCATCTTCCCTGCAGGTCGCCTGGGGGCTTTTGTTTTTGGCTGGTCTTCTTTTCAAGTGAAGCTGAGTGAGGCAGCGAGGGGGCTTTTCTCCTCTTCTCTTCTCACTAAAAATCCTGTTTTTGGGGGAGCTTTTGGGGGCTGGCCAAATTTCTTTTGGCAAGGAGGTGTTGCTATTTTCTTTTCTTCCCCCCTCTTTTCTCTGATCTTTCTCTCTTTTGTTCACTGTTTTTGAGTTTGTGTGTGTGTGTGACGTGGGGAAGTGTTGTTAACTCTTTCCCCTGAGTTTTTCTGGAGCCTTGCTGCTCGTTTTTGAGCTTGGACCGTCTACTTCTTTACTGCCTGTTGGTTTGTGGTGCTGGGTTGTTTAATCCTCCACTAAGGAATGAACTTGTTTAGCCCCTTAACTTGACATGCTTATTAGTCATGAAAAATCCTCTTGGTGATAAAATGTGGCTTACTAGCCCTTTCTCCTTTTCCTATTATAAGTTCCATCACTTTCTGGCCTCTTGAAATTAACATCAAGTGCATGCGGCTTGGTATTGGAGGTCAGAGGGAGGCCTTGGACTGCATGTGATACTTCTCTTTGCTAGAACTCCTCTAAATTTCACATGTTTCACTTAGAAGCTTTAAAGATTGATATTCTTTTGTTATGAGAATATCTAACACTATGCTTGTGTGACTTTGGAATTAAATGAGGGGGTGAAACCCTAAATGGCATGTTAGGCTTTTTACTTATGCTTCTCTAGGCCAAGTATATTTCATTTGGATGATTTGGAGGGTTTGAACCTCATATGCATGATTATAAGTATTCTTGCTTCTCCTTCACCTATGTCACATGTATGCTTGAAGTGAGAGGGCTTTATTCTTCATGTTTTGCAATGCTTGGGCTTTTATTTTACATAATCTGAAACTTGTGGGGGCTTAAGAAATGGAGGTGAGTTTGACGTGCTAGCTTGTTGCCCCATGTTGCATGTTGCTTGATTTTGTGAATTTTTTACCCAGAATTTGGGGCTTAATTGTTGCTCGGTTTTAGCTTTTCATGGAACCCTGTTTTGGTGTGTTGAATGACTCAGTTTTTGTTGGTTTGATGCCCTATATGGCTACTCCTCTTTATACCATTTGGGAGCCTTTTATTTCTCTATTTTGGTGTTTCTATGGCTGCTCCTCTTTACATAGTTGGGAGCCTTTTATTTTTCTGTTCTTTGCTGCCTTGCAGCTAGCCCATTGCACTGGAGGGGCTCGGTTGTTCTTCTCGCTGCCTTGCGCACAGCCCATCGCACTTGGGGGCTCGTTTTTCGTCGCTGCATTGCGCTAGCCCATTGCACTAGAGGGGCTCGGTTTTCACGTATCTCATCGCTCGCAGCCTAGCCCATTGCACTTGGGGGCTCATTTTTTTTTGTTTTCTGCTGCCTTGCAGCTAGCCCATTGCACTTGGGGGGCTCGTTTGTGTTTCTGCTGCCTAGCAGTTAGCTCATTACACTTTGTTGGGGGGGGGGGGGGCTCGGTTTGTATTCTTGCCGCTCCCGCATTGTCCTCGGCAATCTCTATATGATTCGGGTTTACCTATGCTAGATATGTGCTTCAGTTAATTTTGGGACTTGAATGTTGGAGCTTGATTAAAGTTTTATATAAGTTTAAATTGTGGCATTCATTTGGGATGTTATTGATATATTCGGCTCAGATTTCAATTTTGTTTGGGCTCTTGGCCGTGACATTTGACAGAGACGGATTGCGATGTTTATTAAATT
The DNA here is from genome assembly GCA_022702705.1 of Papilionanthe hookeriana x Papilionanthe teres. Taxonomy (NCBI): domain Eukaryota; kingdom Viridiplantae; phylum Streptophyta; class Magnoliopsida; order Asparagales; family Orchidaceae; genus Papilionanthe; species Papilionanthe hookeriana x Papilionanthe teres. The sequence continues at coordinate 2,764 of JAKZJZ010002142.1, forward strand.
ATATTCTGAAGTAATTGTGTACTCCGCCGTGCATTGAATTTGTGAGTTTTGGTGTAGTTTCTTTTAACAGGTCTTTTAAGTCCAGTTTAGGGTTCTTCCCCGCAGCTCAGCTTTATTTTTTTCTTTTCTTTGCCATTACTTAAGTGTCATGGGAATAAGTTCCACACTGCTTAGGTGTCTAGTTCACTTCACGAGCATGACAACACTTTTAGGTCTTTCCTTTTAGGACGAGTGAGGATTGTCGGGAGTCCAGGGTTATTGACTTGAGTTGATTGATTTTGAGAACCAATTCACCTCATTTTACGATTCTGTGTTAGGTGGATTGTTTTCTCCTCCTTCCCTTCATTGATGCCCCGTCCCTTGATTTTCTCCTTGCTTCCTGGTCCAATGTCTGCACTTACAGGGGACGTGTAGGTGTACACATATAGCCCCTTTAGGCTATATGAGGGGCCATCAAGCAAGGCTGTAAGTAGAGTGGTTAGGGTCGAGGACGGTGACGAAAGTGCTTATGTGTGCTTAAAAAAGAGGGATTAGAATAGTATCCCCTTGCCTTTAAGTAAAAATTTCCGCTGGAGTAGAGATTTGGGATCGACGATGCTATTCGCCAATTCTTGGTGAGACTGTTGCCACCAATACTTTTAAGTTGTTAGTAGCCCTAGTTCGACTAGGGTGGTTGGCCAGTGGACTGTACTACTTTATAAAAATGAATACTTTTGAAGCGAAATCTTCTCTACAATAAAATTACTTCTTACCTATAAACTTTATATGCATGCAAACTAAAATGAATGAAAATTAGTAAAGGTCCACGGCTAATTACTCGAGTTGAGGTTAGGACTGCCCTCTGTAGGGTGTCAGTTTGGTAGCTCTTATCCAAGATTGGGACGCACACAGCTGTCGGCCGCTTGAAGTTGCGTCTCTTTTTTTTTATTTAATTTAATGGAATGGATATATGTATATTAGTTTTGAAAATAAGATTTTTAAATTTTAAAATATTAGAATGAGAAAGGACGGATCTCATTCGTTAAGTAGTTTGGATGAACGAGCGTAATATCGCGAGTAACGCATTTATTCCGAAGAATAAACACCTCTACTCGACAATATCGCTCGATCAAATAAACCACAAAATTCATGACATCCGTTCAGTGCTCACGAACCTTTATGTGGACCGACAAATTCCCTATTTAATACAAAGGAATTAAATAGGGTTAATATTATCTCGAGTCTTTAAAACTCCCTATAGATAATGCCCCTATAGTTAATTACCCTCAAACGACCGAAGTCACTCGAGAGAACTCTCGATTTAGATCGCGGGTTTCTATCTTCATGAATTCAAAAGGTAGGTTTTCAACGAAATGAGGTAGAGGAAATCCAATAGGTGAAAGCGCACGAAGGAATAGCTTATTTCTGGAATCAAAGAAAGAAGGGTAGGGGATGTCACAGATCTCGAGGAGGACCTCGAGGACGTCCCAGACTATCCTATGGTTGGGTTTTGAATTTTGGAGAGGGATTTATTTTAATTTCAATCTTGCAAATTAATTATAGGAATTACGTTTGCATAACGTCCTGATTATGCAAACTACCCGAAAGACAGGAGGCTTACGTCGTATCGACGACAACCTCTGAAACCTAAGCGAGTTAGAGCTTATATCGCATGCGGAGGGGTGTATGCGCCTAAAGAAAAGGTGAGGATTTATGTCGCGCTAGGCGGACTACCTCGAAATCCTAAGGTTTGTTATTTAAATTAAAGGATGGGGTTTTGCTGATGTCGACACAGGTTTTGCTGTAGAAGATGACCGTGCTGCCCACCGTGGTCCGGGCTCCACGTAGTAGTAAGGATCGCAGTTTAGATTTAAAGTCTTAAGTTAAAGTGAGCATGCAAGTCGTTTATTATTTTTATCACGAAGTGAGTATGCAAGAATCAGCAGATGAGTAAAGAAAAGAAACGAAGAATAGTGAGCACGTTATAGCAAGTTAAACAAGAGACATAACATGCTAAATAGAGTATACTGAGTTCATGCAGGAAGAATACGCTATAACAAGTAAAACACGCTGAGCAGGAGAGAAAGTATGCGAAGTGTAAAACATGCTAAGCAAGCATATGTATCGAAAGCAAATAGCTCGTACCAAACAGGAGTATGTCTGTGAAAAGTAAAATATGCCAAACAAGTATAACAAGAAGGAAAGTAAAGATCATCACAGTGAGTACCGCATGCTTTGCTTATCCTACATATGTTACATTCGTTTATTGTTATTTTTTTACATTTTTCTTATTTCCCCGTAGCAGATTTATTAATACTAAAAGAGCGGAGAGTGAAGTAGTAGGTTAAAACAACCTACGAAACAGTGAGTACTTATGGTGTGTACAAAGAAAAGTAAAGTCCGAAAACTCAACAAGAAAAACAAAGGAAAACGGCGAGAAATGCGAGAAAATCGCGAAGAAAACTAAGTCGGGAAAGAAAGAAAAGAAACGTCCGTAGAAAACTCCGAGAAAAGCCAAAAACAAAAACAAAACAAAACCGTAGAAACCGCAAAAAGATCACGAGAAACCCACAGACGACCCGCTAAACTCCATGGCGAACCATAAGAAAGCCATAGGCCTCTGAAAGAAAGACCCGTAAGCACGGTGGTGTTTCGGACTCGGTAGCCGTGCTAATGTTCGACTTCGAGTGCCGACTACTGAGACCGACTTTCTGCGTAAGACAAATTCTAATCCGACTCGACAGCCTAACCGCGGACCTTTATAAATTTTCATACATTTCATTTTTGGTTCATATGCAAGTAAAAAGCTCGTAGTGTAAGTAGGTCGTGTAAGTAATGCGAGGTAGTTTTTATATTTTTCAAACATACGTATTTTTTGTTTTAAAATATTTTAATTCACTGCGCCGACTATCCTATCAGGACTGTGACTACGAACATTACACCGTCTGGCATAGGAAACCCCACGGACGGCCGAACGATTCCGTGATTCCCGCTCTACTCTCTACGAGTCTCCGAGTCGAGCGGCCCCATTCTCATGATTCTCGTAATTTTTCTCGTTTTGCAGCCTCATCCATGTCCCCCACCGCACTTACAACATTGTTGATGGCCCCATATATAACCCAATGAGGCTATATATGCACACCTACACGTCCCCCGTAGGTGTGTGCTTTGAGTCAAGAAACAAGGTGAAACTAGGACGAGAGATCAAGGAAAGGAGGACGAAAGCGGCTCACTTAACACAATTTCGAAAGAAGTGAGTCGATTTCCAATAATCGTAAAACACGTAAGTCACCCCGAACTCCCGACCGACCTCAATATCCTGAAGAAGGACCTCAAGGCACATCGACGCTCTCTGGAGAGGTGAGGACTGACCCCAGGAACGCACTCCCTTTTCCCAAATAATCGTAAAATCAAGAAAACATAAAGAGAAAGCCACCTGCTCGGGTCCTAGACTCTGTGCCACTAAACCGAGAGTGCTATCACAAAATTCCAAGACTTTCGCCATTTTTTTTAAATTCAAAATCCAACTTCCATTTAAATCCACCATTTCCATAAGTATCATGAGCATAAAATCCATCCATACAATCCACTAGCAACATCACTGGCTAGCCAACAAAAAAAGGGAAAGCTCTCGGCTAAAGCTACAAAAGCAAGGGGAAGCTCACCTCAAATTAATTTTCAATCCACCAAGCAGGGTATAACAAAGATGCATATTACTCAATCATACTCTTCCATAAACAAGCCAAAGGGGAACCTCAGACAACAACCTCAAGAGTCCTCCTATTTCAACATTTAACAAAGGCTAGAATCAGGCCATAACAAGGCATAACAACATTCACCACACAAGCGAAACCGCGGCCCAACATGAAGTCGAGCCTAGCTCCTCACGAGGACTCTCGGTAAGGCTAGAAAAGAGGGGGAAAGCTCACGGTAAGACCGAAAAGGAGCCAACTTTACTTCATAACAACCCATGAATGAGGCTCGAACCATACACAACCAAGCCTCTCCACATAGCCAATCCTACGGCCCAAGACAAGGTCAAGGGAGAAGCCACAACAGAAGTAAAATCGAGCCTACACAGGGCTTAAATCCGAGCCACCAAAAATTCAGCACAAAGCTACAGTTAAACCACTAAAAAGCTGACATCAAACCAAACCCAAGGCTAAGTAATCAAGCCTTCACAAAGATTGAAAATTGAGGCATCACAAAGCCAAAACCGAGGCCTCCATTCGGCCAAAACAAAGCACAACAAGTCTAAACCGAGCCCAGCAAAGCCAAACCGAATACAGGAAAACCAAAGCCGAATACAGGAAAGCCAAAACCGCACCCAACTCAAGGGAATAAGCATTCTCTACCCCTTAATACATCAAAATAGAAGGCCACCATATATTTCAGATAAGAATAAGCATAGAACTTTTCCAAACTTAAAGTAAATTTCTCCATAACATGCCTTTTGATAAGGAAAAGCTAGAAGGAAGCCAGAAATGAGACCCACATGTTTACAAGGCCCAAGTGAATCCCCACCATTTCATGCTAAACAAACTCACATGTAAAGCCACGTATTTTGATTTTGATCTTCATCTTGAACATAAGGAAGAAGGAAGATATCAACATACCAATCCGTTATTATTTTGAAGCAAATAATCAACTCCAACTTTAAAACATATTCATGCTTGAATATTTATCATGCTTCGAGCAATAAACCCCCCAAATGAAATTATAATAACGAGCTAAGCATGTCATTAGAAAGAAAAGAGGAGGAACTATCATTTAGGATAAAGCATACAAGTTATACCTCCATTTTATTTCACTATAAACAGTAAAAAGAAATTCCCTCCAATCTATATGCAAGACTACACAAGCATGCCACTTAAAGATGAAAAGCAGGAAATTATCATCTCAAGCAATCAAACAAACCATTCCACGACATACAAACACCCAGCCGAAGTAGTAAACAGGGAGGGCCAAACCAATCAGCAAGAATCACGGCCTCCCTGGGCTAGACCGAGAAGAAGAGAGGAGAAGAAGAGGGTTACCAGTTAATGTAGAACACCCCAAGGAATAGGAACCCTAAGCTTTGAACCGAGCAGCACCTCCCCACCTCCACAGGAATAATCGGCCGGGGCTAAATCTCATCTCAAACGGGGTGTTTATAGGCAAAAGAGAAAGGAAACGGGGGAAGATTTCCCGGGCGCGTGCGGCTCGAAGAACCGAGCAAGGCCGGACACAGCCCATATGAGCGGCTCGAGAAGTCGACGCTCAGAAGGATAGGATAAGGGATGGGCACCTGATGCCGCGAAGGAGATGAGGGAGAGAGAGGGAGGCTCGGTCGGCATGCGAGTAGGAGAGCGGGAGAGCGGGACCGAGCGGGAGAGATGGGGAAGGATTTTAGGGCTCAGGATAGATTAAATAGGTTTAAAAATATATATATTATTAATTTTATTAAAAACACGCCCAAAAATCACAATTTCCGCTCCGACAGGTGGTCGTCGCAAATCAAATATCAATTTTAGGTGGAAACGACGTTCCGGACGCAACGACGCAGTCCGTTTCGTCATCCGAGGTCGTTCGGGCAACCTCGTCGACGATCGCGTCGAAAGTGCTTCAAATCCGACATTTTCTGAAATTCTGACTCGACGTCGCTCGTTCTGGCATTCTGACCCCGATCTCGATCCGTCGCAGAGACTTCAAGCATGTCGAGCGCCGCGGCTCGAGAATTTGTGCTCGGTAGTGCATAAAATGTGCACGAGGCTATCCTAAGGTCCAGGTGGTCCCATAGAACTCAATCTGGAGTTCTAACGCTAATTCCAACCTACCCGCCGTAAGCTAGCAGGTCAGGAATTTCGTCCGGGATTCCAAAAGAGTATCGAAGTGGTTTCGAGCATACTAAAGCGAGGTAGGCCCAGTGCTAGGAATCTAAGATCGTCGGGGAAGCTCCTAAAGCTAAAACCCTAAATCCTAGGAGGAAAAGTAAACCTCGACAAAAGTGAGGTCAACAACAGCCCAGCTCTGAGTCATTCCCGCCACCATGCTTACGGTCCTTTTTAGATGCCCCATGGCTTTCTTACGGTTCTCCGTGAGTTTAGCGGGTCGTCTGTGAGTTTCTTTTTTTAGTGTTTTTGTGGTTCTTGCTACGACCTTTTCGTGTTTGTTCGTGATTTTCTTCGAGGTTTCCTACGAGATTTCTTTTCTTTCTTTCTTGATTTTCTTTGCTTTCTTTCGCCTTTCTTTTGGATTTTTTTCTTCCTTTCGCTTTTCTTTTGGATTTTTTTCTTCCTTTCGTTTTTCTTTTGGATTTTTTTCTTCCTTTCGCTTTTCTTTTGGATTTACGACCGGATTTCACACTTCGTTTTTCCTGCACATACAGTAGCACCCTCACCCAGGTTTCCCTTATTACGTTCACTCTGGCTCTTGTTGTGCTAATCCCTCTTTTGCAGGAAATAAAATGAAAATAATAAACAGGTAGCGATGTATTGCGGGTAATCAGCGCCTACGATACACTTGTAGCACTGTTACTTCTTACTTTACCACGTTACATGCTTTACTTTTTAACACATATACCTGTTAATATAACATGTTTTACTTCCTGTAGCATATACTCCTGCTTAGTGTAGCATGTTTACTATAACACACCTGTTTAGCATAACCTGTCTGTGATACATGTTTCCTATTGTCTACTATAGCATGTTTTACTCCTCTTTTTTTTAGTACATACTCCTGTCAGTTTACTGCTTAGCGTAGCATATACCTGTTTTCCTGGTTTCTTTTACTACTGCTCCTGTTACTGTAGTATACACTCATGTATACAATGAAACAATAATAATAACAATAATAATTAAGTGAATCACCGATTCAACATTTGCATGCTCATTTAAACTTTAAATCTGCAACTGCAACCCTGCTACGACGTGGAGCACGGAGCACGACTTCGAGGGCAGCACGACCATCTTCAACAACAAAACTTGTGTCTACATCAACAAAACCTTTCCTTATTCTAAATAACAAGCCATAGGACTTCGAGTGTCGGCCAGTCCTGCAACATAAATCCTCACATGTTCTTTTAGGCTTTTGCACAACCTTGCTGTGCAATATAAGCCCTAATTCGCTTTAGGATTTCGAGGTCGTCGTCCGGTACGATGTAAATCCTCCCATCTTTCAGGTCGTTCGCATAATCAGGTGATTATGTAAACGTAATTCCCATAATTAATTGACATGATTGAAACTTAAATAAATTCATTTTCAAAATTTAAAGCCCAACATTAGGATAGTCTGGGAGGTCATCGAGGTTCTCCTCGAGATCTGTGACGTCCCCACATATCTTTTCTTTGACTCTGGAAATAATTATTCCACATTACGACTTTCACCTATTGAATTTCCTACTACCACACTTCTTTGAAAACTCTACCCTTGAACTCATGAAGATAGAAATCCTGATCTAAATCGAAAGTTCTCTCAGGTGACTTCGGTTATTTGAGGGGTAATTGACTATAGGGGCTCGCTCTATAGGGAGCTTTATGAATCTAGGTAATATAAACCCTATTTAATTCTTTTCGTATTAAATAGGGAATTATGTTCGTCCACATAAAGCGTTCACGGCACTATAACGGATGTCATGAATTCTATAGTTTATTTGATCGAGCGATATCGTCAAGCAGTGTGTCCATTCCTCGGGATAAATGCACCGCTTGTGATATTATGCTTGTCTATTTAAACTGCTAAACGAATGAGATCCGTCAATTCTCATTTTTCAAATTTAAAGTTTTATTTCAAAACTAAAATATATATACTAAACTAAATCTTAAACCCAAAACACCAACAAAAGCTAAATTTTTAAAATTAAATTGAATCGAAACTTCAGTGGCAGACAAACATTCATATCATATATGCAAATCGATCTAATCGGCCGCTGAAGTTTAGTATATACCCGAACTTTTAAATTGCTTGTCGGCCGCTGAAGTCCCAAAATACCCAGACTTTTAAAGTGCTCCATATTACAATCCCAAACTATTGAAAATCGATCTAAATTAATCCAATGTAAAATTTCCCATTGAATTTAATGATATAGCAGGGCAAATTATTGGAAAATTAGTTAGATAAAAAATTAATTTCCCGTTTCTTCCTCTGTTTCGCCTTAAATCTAGGATTTTCTAAATCCCGTTAGAAGATAGATTACAGGATTTAGAGAAACAAAAGCACGATAAGGTGGGAGGGATGAAGTGTAATAATATCCTGTTAACTTATAATTAACTTAACTATAATGATACATTGTTTTCGAAAACGCTGCTCAAACACATGAATCAAACGGAACGGCGGCGTTTTGAAAAAGCCTCCCATGATTATAAATTGGCCCAAACGGGGCCTCAACCTTCTTTTTGTTACAGGGGCTGGGACTCGGTAGCCGCCTTGGCCAACATTTTGGGATCCATGCCGACCCGACTCATACCATCAGCCTATGATGTGCCTCGGCTATCCGGAAAATAATGGTAAGCAAAGAACGGAGACACCAATCCTATTAACTCATTTATAAGACTCACTAGGCACAAAATCTAAGGGGAAGTTAACTATTGAATTACATTTCTTAATTTTAGTGCCCCTAAATATTAATAGATTCTTTGTCCTTATCGTGGTTGTGGCTTTCAAAGAGCAGGAAAACTCGGAGAACTAATATATATGTACCAAAACTATCTGCATGAATCTCAAGCAATCGAATGACTAAAGATGATTGCTCAAGCAATGATGCATGAAATTCAAGAGGAATGATTTGAACGAGTCATTTGAATATTAACAAGAGTATCAAGTCTATCGGCGAAACCAGTGGGCAGACCTATCTATGGTCCCAGCTGCCAAAGCTCCATGAAAAGTCGACCAATTGCAACTAGTCAGCCGACTGCTCATTCCTCGGCAGAAACGACGGTCACGCGACCAGTAGCAGTAGTCGACCAAACGAAGACAAGTCGGCCAACTGATAACTGTCGCAATTAATTCAAATTGTAATGCAAATTTAGTATTAAAACGACATATTAATTGAATTAAGAGCAGTTTCGCAGTCGTTCTCTCTTTTCTATATTTGTACAAATATGCCCATATAAATAGGGGGCAAAATGACGAATAAAGAGATTTTCCCCGACTTCCCCACTTTGAATTTCTTAATGCTCTCCCCTCTCTCTCTCTTCCTCCTCCCGGCTCTAACTCTCGAGGAGTGTGTCTCAAAGGAAAATTTAGGATTGAACAAGAGTATTATCCTGATCGAATAAATGTAATTGTTGAAGCCTCAAGTCATAAATCCACATGTAGTGCAAGCCGAATTACTACTCATGAGCTGGAATTGATTAAAGAAATGGATGCTCTATAGTTAGAAGTCAAAAGGACAAGAGATCGTGGGTATTTACAACAGTTAACGATGCAATCAACTCTGATGATTGAATCAAGGAAACTCAGAAAGTTAGCAGTGAATATCCAAAACTTCTGAAGTAATTTCAATCAGAAAAGAGGACGGATATGACATTTGATGAAGATGATGTTATCAAAAACAAGTTTTAGCTATGGGTACTGGCAAATCCTGATTTGAGACAGTCAATCCTATATGAAGCTCATCATTTAAACTATACAATTCATCCAAGCAACAGTAAAATTACAATTATTTGAATATGATGTTGAATATATGTCAGAATAACATGCTTGTCAGATGGTAAAGGTTAGACATCACAGACCCAACGAAGTGCAAAAATCATTGCCTATACCATAAAGAAATTGCTAGGAATTTTTTTATGAGATTTCCCCGATATACGCAGAGTCACGCAGTATTTGGGTGATTGTCGACAGATTAATAAAATCAACTCATTTTATTCCAATCAGGCAGATAGATTCAGTTGAAAAGTTGGTAAGATTGTTTCAAAGAAATTATCAAATTGCACGATGTTAAAAAAAGTATATATTTGGAAGAGATGGAAGATTCACATCCACATTGTGGAAAGCCGTTCGACAAGGCTCGGTTACGCATTTACATCTTAGCATAACAATTCATCCACAAAACCGACAGACAAACAGAAAAAAATATTTGAAGTATTAAAAGATATGTTGAGATTTTGTGTTATTGACTTTAGAGATAGTTGGTAAGATCACATCCCAATGATTGAATTCGCTAATAATACTAACTATTAATCCAATATCAAAATAGCTCCCTATGAAGCGCTGCATGGCAGGAAATGTAGAACTACACTAAGTTGGGTTGAAGTTGGTGAACATCAAATGTTAGGATCTGAATTAGTTGATGGCATAGAGAAAATTAGGTTAATCAGAGACAGCTTAAAAACTAATGTAGGAAATGCAGAACTCCATTTAGGTTGACGTGGGAGAACGTCAAATATTGGGTATTGAAATAGTTGATAAAGCCATAGAGAAAATCAAGTTAATTAGGGACATTAACAGTTGCTCATGATCAACAACAAAAATAGTATGACCTAAGACACAAGACAGTAGTGTTTCAAGATGGTGATTTTGTGTTTCTCAAACTCAGACCAATGAAAGTCCGAGATGCATTGGTCCTTTTAAAATAATAGAAATGATTGGTCTGATTGCCTGGAGATTAACTTGTTGATAAGGCAGTGACGATGTGTTTCATATTTCAATATTAAGAAAATATGTTTCAAATGCAGACCAATGGATTTCACATGAGAATATAGAAGTACAGAAGAATTTAACATACATTGAATAACTTGAAAAATTTTGGAAAAGAATGTTTAGAAGTTGAGGAACAAACAAATTTCTTTTGTTCGGATGAAATGAAAGTAAAAGTCATTAAAAAGAAAAAATACATGGAAAAAAAAGAAATGTGACAGAAATATCCATTTCTGTTCCACTCATAAATTTTGAGGACAAAATTTGAATCAGTAGAGTTGTAACACATAATTTCGGGAAAAGAGATAAAATTTTGGCAATTGTACAATATATCTCATTTTTCACACCTCCCGAATTTCAACCGAAATAATTTTATAAAATTATAAATTTTGAATCAATCAAATTAATATAAAGCGCTTTATACAAAGTATTAATATAGTTTGTTTTATAAAAATAAATAACTAAATTAATTATTATTAGATTAATCACTAATTATTTAGGTAATCACTGATTAATATCTCCCAACTCTGTAGCAAATCAGAAGAATCCACTAACCTTTACTAGCAAAGCTAGATGGAAAAATGGACTTCTATAATGGATTATTTTTGCTTTTATATAATTTTTTATCATCTAATTACTTATATAATAATCCGAATGCATACATATTTCCACACCAAACTGTTCCTCATTTCCACACGTAACAGCAACCAAGAGCTTCAAGACAAGAAGAATGCTGCATGTCGGGGTAATTAGGGAGTTCTATTGAAACAAATGTATATTATTACTAATATAGATAAGCATAACATAACCGGAATCCATTTCTTTGCGTTTTAATTCCCCAAACTCTCACCAGGAGTATTAGAATACATGGGTGAGGCTGGATTGCAGGAGAAATTGAGAGTTGTAATTCTGGAGCCAGATGCCGGAAAGAAAAAAAAATTGAAGCATTAAGACTAGTTTTAAAAGCTTGCATGTATACATACGAATATAATGTCTAAACTTATAATCACAACAGCCTTCATTTGGTTGGGCTGAAGGTAGGAGACAAGGGAGTAGGGGCAGCTGCTCACAGGTAGAGTTTTGGAGAGAATGCTGAGAAAGAAATAGAAAGAATTTGGAGGATTTACAGAAATTTTATTATAAGACAATAAATCCGGAAGTTTATGAGAGAGTTGTTCCGAGGTAAAATCACAATCGATAGTTTGTTTACACTAACTTGAGATTTATTTAAATTCATCAAATTAATGAATTGATTATTGTTAAATTATTGAATTTAGGCGACGAGCTCGAGGCGAGCATGACAAAACACGTAATAGGGCTACTCTATCGATTCAAGTAAAATAATCATTTCCTAAATTAAGAATAATATCTTTCTCTAGAATTTTAATATGATTTTTTCTGATGTATGAATACATTTAGAATTTGCTCATATTGTTGAATACCTGCAAATGCACATGAATGTCAGTTTGAATTGACAATAACGATAATTATGATTTTCCTATTTCATACATGATGAACATGTTTATAAAATCCTCACTTAGAGGTATTCATGCCAAGTTGGTTATGCATGTGATTATAATTTGTATATGTAGCTCATCACAAAAATTATATGATTACAGGAATGTCACAAGTGTTCTGTTACGTGGGCTAGTAGATTAAAGCTTGCAAGTACGAATGATAAGGAACTATGGGATTCCCGAATTTTTATAATCAAACAGACCGGGAATCTTTGGTAACATGCGGGGAAAAAAAAGTAGAAAACCATTGGCATCAGGAGACTATTGATAACTGTTATGTTGGGAGGGGCCCAACCTTTATCAATAATTCGTAGCTTTCAGACTAGGTGACGACCCATGACATGACATGATATGGAAATAGATGATGCCTATATATTTACAAGTGATATTCTAATGCTTAAATTGATGACACTTATGAATATACCTATGATTACAAATGAATCATGAAATATATATTTTATATAGCGATCATGAGTTTGATCAATATGTCTTTTCTTTTACAAGTTTTATACCATTATATCATGTGACATGTATTAGGGACATACACATGCTACATATGAGCATTCACATTATTTCTTTTTCTTTTATAAATCTTGTTTTAAATTTGATTATTTCACTGAATTTGTTGTACCTCACTCTACATTGGCTTTCAGGAAGGGTTAAGGGCACCAGGGCAAGTTGTCAGGTGTGATTTAGACACAGCTTTTGTATTTCGTAGTTTTGAGAGCTGGTAAAAACTTTTTGGGTACATACGTTTATTATTAGATTTAGCAGCTATGTATCAAGTTTTGGCGATATAATTTTCACGCATCAATAATGAATAACAAAATGAATTGAATAATGTACATTTGCGATAATTTAATTAAATTGATTCTTTACCCATTGTGTCCTGATTTTACAAGTCAGAAAAGGTGCTAGTGAGAATTTGATCTAATCGAATCATCCATCTTTTTCGTACCGTAGTTAACTTTTATAAGAAAGCCAATTGGGGTGTGATAAACATAATTATTTATTTTCATGAAATAAAGATGTATCATCATTCATAAATTTAAATAATTTATTATATATGAAAATAGAGTAGCAATAAAATAAAATTTTATTCCTAAATTACCCTTTTAAGTTAATGGTTGATCTTAAGTTTAATCATGAACTTCGATCGAGGGACAAATTTTGATTAATTTTCAACAGTGGAACTGATATAGAGCAATTTAAGACCCTGAGATTAAATTGATAACTTGTTAAAAGTTGGGGACTATTTTGGGCTTCTGCTCTTTGCTTTCACTATTCTCCCATGCATACAAGCTTATAATCCTAATCTGCTCAACCCACCACAATCACATTCAATACCCTACCATTTGTAGTCAAATCTCCTAACCAATCAATTGACTTTTGTTGATATCCTACCTAATAAAAGAATCCTTATTTCACATTCAACTTTGTCTAATCATTAAAACCCACACCTACCATGTGTTGCATTTAACATTTGACTCCTACCCTATCACATAATTTTCCTCTCCACTCGTTACCCAAATGGACACACCACAACTTGCATGTTTGTCACATGACTACCTCCCTATCACATGAATCCCACCACTTCTAAGCCTTCATGTCCAAATTTAGAAATCAGCTAAAAAGAAATGCAAAATAAAACCATTGTGGTCAAGGTAGAGTTTGACAACGTGCACTCAATCAAGATAGAAATTGGTTGCATCCGATTGGGGGCATCAAATGCAGCTATAGCAAGTTAAACATGAATATATATGTGAACGCTTGGGAGATAGCAGAAGCATAAAAGCAAAAAAAATATGCTTAAAGACAAATTTAAGAAGGATAGGGTCATTCTTGAGCTCTAATACTAATGACAAAGAAGTGAGAAGCAATACAGTAGAATTAAACATTAAGAGAGAAAGAAGGGTGAAAGAAAAGGAAACAAGTAATCAAATTCACTAAAAGAAGAGATTAGAGAAATTATCTTTAATTTAATTCATTCTATAATGATCGCATAAAAACCCTGAACTAATATTCGTTAAAAAAATTATAGAGGTAACACCCAAAAATAAGATTAAATATTCGAATTTATATATGATGTGATATCTAAGTTGAGCAAGGCAGAAATAAAAATATTAAGATGAATGTGTCACAAAACTATTTATATTAAAGAGATTATTCGAGTGACATATTAAAGATAAAATAATTGAAAAAAATTTAGGTGATTTGTCAATGTATAATGAAGGGTAAATATGCACCTATTAGACAAGTAGATAAATTTATTGCCAAAAGATTAAAAAGCCTAAGTGGTAGATTTAAGATAAGTATAGACATTAAGCCAAATGATTTATGTAAAATAGGTTTAAATCCCTAACCAATACTTGGAAAGATTGAATAAAAAATGAGGATTCATAAAACCAACCCCGAAGAGGTTTAACAATGTAATGATGATGAAGAAGAAATATAAAATAAAATTAAATTTAATAATTCAACCTCAACTATGAAATATCTAGAAAGGATAATTAATGTTAACTAAACAAAAAATCAAATATAAAATCTTCATTTAAATAAGTTAGTTCCTTGGAATTAAACTTGAAAGTATGTCAAAGCGGCAAAACAAAGAACAAGACACTATATATTGCATTACCCATTTCCTATAGATATGAGGAAAATTTGTCGATGATTTTAACATAGGATTACCAAGTATTGCAATGGGGCTTGACATCATTTTGGTGCAGTGGACACAAGTTATAACAAAGCTTTTCTTCAGAATAATAGAGAGTTACAAGGCCTACCCTTTATTTAAACATCAAAAAGAGATACTAAGATTGTGTCATATTTTTTGAGAATACAACTGAATATGCTTTAGCAGAAATTAAGGATTTAAACTATTTTTCATCCTTAAATTGATGGCCAAGCTGAAGTTGCTCAAAGATGCCTTAAAGTTTAGGGAAGTCTACATACATACCACACAATTATTATGTATTTATATACCTAACACCAAAAATCTAATATATTTACACTTATAAGACCTTAGTGTCATAAATTTACATATGAAAATGTGTATTTCACTTTTAAAAAGATAGGGATGGTGGTATATTTGATGTGATGTTAATAATTAAATGGTATGCATATAAATATAAACGTTTCGGTGTTAAGACAATTAAATACATAAGAATTGTCTAGTATTTATGTAAATGCCCCTAACATTTATTAAGTTGCATAGGAGAAAAAAGATTGAGCGCATGAGATTTTCATTGACCAACTGATGAGCATGTCTACAATAGTACCAACTCTACCATTACAAAGAAATCAACCTACCAGATACTCTACGGATAAAATTCAAAGAGACCCGTTGATGTGACTAGCATTCACAATCATACATTTTTAAAATATGCTTTTTACACCAATAAAAGCTTTTCAAACCTTCCGTATTAAGGTGAGAAAATAAACAGTTAAAAATAATACAATACATGCTAAAAGGGTCAAACACAATTGCTATTCCAAACAAAATGAAGTGGGTAAATATGTTTTGATTTGAATTTATTCAGAAAAAAAAAATTCCCACATTAAAATATAAGAAATCACAAACTAGGGATTGCGGCCCATTCAAAATAATTGATAAATTTGATCAATATATTATGATTTGCCATCTATCACATTAATTAGTTAAATTTTTAATATTGAGAAAATGAGTCTGGTAATCCTCCCATTGCAACTAACTCATTGGCAGGAGAATTTGTCTTTACCAATTGCAGGTACTGTCACCGACAAACATCCTAGAAGTAAAAATTATCATTTCAGAGAGGTGCCTATAAAAAAAAGCTACTGATCACATGTTCTTAATTAGATTGAAAAAATAAGCCACCTAGTAAAGATACATGCATAACAAAAAACCCTTGGAGAAGATGGCAACATGACTTGCTAAAAAATACTTCATATAGAAGCACAATATGCAACTATTTATCTTGACCCAAAAAATTGAGAATGGACAGAAGTTAGAATATTTAGACAAAAACTAGAGGACAAAATTAATAGGGATGAGAGCTTCTCTTTTTGGATATTATTGACAGAGGATCTAGATATCTTTCTTATACTTGTAAATCTCTCTTCTAGTTTTTATAGCATAATCTCTCCTCTTCTTAGCATCATCAAAAAATTTTAAACCTCAAGAAGTCTTCAGTCACAACTAGAGTTCCCTGGACTTAATTTTAGTCAGCCATCCTTCATCACTATTAAAACACCTTGAATCTCCACAATCTACTCCATATCTGATTTATACATATTTTCCTAATATTCTATAGTTTTTTAAGCCCCCCAAGCACCTTTAAGCACCTCAACTAACTCAATATTTTAACATAGCCAAATCTATTCCAACTAGATCATCTTGATCTGGTCTTATTTTTTTTCCCATCTTTTAGCCTCAAACCACATAGAATTTCAACAAACACTTTAAATGCATTTCCCTCACATTCCGAAGTGGTTCTAGGCATTTGGTTCCTCCGCCATAAGAAATTGCAGATACCAAGTCCTAAGGGGCCCTAAGGCTTGTAATGACCAATAAATTCATCAACCCATTCTTTTCAACTGCCACATCAAATATAATTACTCTAACTACTCTAAGTCCCTCACAACACTAATTGAAAGCCTTGGACCATCATTTTCAAGAGTAAGTCATCTTTGGTAACTAAGCCAAACCCTAGACTATGGTAATTTTAACACGAGCAGTTGAAGCTTTACCCATTATCATTTGTATTCAAATCTATCTACTAATAAATAATCTCTAACGTTGCACAATTAATTATCTTCTATATTTAATTTAAAAATTAACAAAAAAATAATGATTATGAAATGTTTTAAGGAAAGCAGGAAGAATATGAGCGGGATATGAGGCCCGCTCATGAGGGGTTTCATGTGCGAATGGGATACCGAGAGCTGCTTGTTTAATTCTAGGTTTTAATTTTAGTGGTATGTACATACATACCACACAATTCTTATGTAT
>JAKZJZ010002143.1:0-19863 GCA_022702705.1 Papilionanthe hookeriana x Papilionanthe teres
CCCGCTATTTATATGTATAGGGAATTGTAATTGCTTATTAGATGTTACTACATAATGACGTATCATAATACAGCTGAAAAAGAGCCTCTTACAGATGATCCTATGGAAGAGAATAATAATAATACCACTTAACATAGACATTTAAAATAATAAGATACGAAATTTGGAATTTTAAATTTTGAGCGCAATAAAGTAAACTAAGTATTTAATTGTGTGTTCATTCAAGGAAAATTAATACGTATTGAAAGTGCAGGAAATTAAACTAATTGCTAAATAAGTCTTAATTATTCGGAAAAAGTATCTTTCCCTTGTTTAGAAATTTAAGTGATCGATGAATTTAAATAGATAATTCTAAGGTATTGTGACAAATAGGAGCATTCTTACTCTCTTACCCTTTGGTCCAGGGTGTAAAGAATATTGGTAATCACTATGTTTGATTACGAATCAGCGGCTAGGCTGGGAGGATACCGATCGCCACTTGAGCTCCCACGTTCCACTAGCTCGAGGGTTTAACATCTACACTTCAGCTCTCAAACAATGAACTAGAATTGAATATTTTAGTCACGTCACACTAAAATGCTCGATTCTACGCCTCAGTGATATTATTTCCACATTTATTTGCACCCTCCTTCCAAGCGCTTTGAATTCACTGAATATTAGATGTAATTTTTACTATAGTTGATAATCGACATATTTTAACAAATCGAATGGCCGAGTTTGAAAGTAAATTAAGTTTTAAGTAAAAATTATCACAATTTATTAATATATATATATATAAGTATCTTCATTTTAATTTCATCAAGTCACTTAATTTCATAAACGGAGAAAGACTAATAAACTACTCGGAATGCATGGGAACTAAACTAAGCATGCGATTTCATTTAAAGTTAAAAACAATAAATACAAATACTTATCTCGATTTATCCTGCAGACTCCTTGCGAGTCCTTTAACTCTTCCTTCCAAGATGTAGAGACTCACTAAAAAACTCACTAACTCACTAAAAACTTACTTATAACTCTCAAAGACACACAAAAAGACACAAAACTGGACTTAACGCACTTGAACACAAATTGACACATAAAACTATATAAAATACACATATATCTACTCTTAAAGATCGATTTTCGGCCTCTATATGTAGAGGTGAGCAAAGGACCAAGAGGTGCGTAAGCATCCTTCAAAAGTGTCCGGGTTCAATGTATATGTGCGCATTCTAACTACCTCGCTGGTCGGCGACGAAATGCTCTCGCTGTCGGCGAGGCTTCTGAAGATCTTCAAACCGCTCAGCTCGGCGTCGGCGAGCTCGGGCTCAGCTGTCATTGCGGGCTCGAGCTCGGCTGTCAGCGAGACGATTATAAATTATTCGGAACTTTTCTTGTAACCTCGCCGTCGGCGGCTCGATCTCGCCGTCGGCGACTCAAGACTAAATTGCATGATTTTGCTCCAAATTCGCTCCTTTTTATGATTTTTGCTTTTATCACCTAAATTATTCATTCCTGCAACAAAATAAAGAAAATACCCTTCTTTAAAGTGCAATTTCATCAAAAATAAGTATGAATTTCTTAATAAATTTTTCGACGATCAAAATCCTCAAACTTACTTATTACTTGTCCTCGAAGTAATTTTTAGTACTACATAAAAATAATGAGTTTTATAATAAGATTTTTCAATTTAAATAAACTATGAATTAGATTAATTAATATCATAATGAAGTTAAACAAAAATAATTCATGTAATTTAATTAATCTTATAGAAATAAATTATTTAGTTATCGAGTCTAAGATTTCTAGTTTACTTATTCATTTCGAGAATGACTATATTTAAAAGAATAACTACTTAAGATATTCATATGATAAGAAATTCAAGAAAACACTATTAGGTAAAATTCTAATCCATAAACATAAGTTTGGAAATATCTAAGTTTTTTTCCTTTAGGTTAATTCAAATGAAGTTAATTTTTGATAAGGCATCTCCTTAAGCTTCTCCTTATTTTTCTTTTTCTTTTTCTTTTTTTCTTTTTCTTTTTTTTTTTAATGAGGATTACTGTATCTGGAGAGCCTGTTAATAATTTTGAACTTCATTTTCATTTTCCTAAATTTGAAACTTAGAAATATTTCTTAGCTTATATATACTTCATAGTTTTTACTTCATCGATTTTCAATCTTTTCTTTTTCACTCGAATACTTAAGAATTTTAATTTTAGAATATAGTTTTCCTTACTAAAAATAGTTTACTATATTCTTATTCCCTTTAACCAAATAGTTTATTCTATTTAATTAATTAAAGTACTAGAAATATTTCATTTAACCTTTTATAATAATTAAAAAAATAATTCATATTAAATCAAATTGAAAAATTTGCTATAAAAATCATTTTTATAATAATTTGAAAATAGAAATTGAAAACGAGTTAATAACTAAATTTGTATTTTACTCCCCCCAAACTTAAATTTTTATATCTACTCTAAATAATGAAAAAGGGAAAGTAAATAAATCATACCTTTGAAGTTTAGGTATTTCTTTTTCTTTGAAATTTTTGCTGCTTTTTCATTTTTCATCGAACTCCGTACTTGTTAGTATTCTCCATATATATATAACAATTTAAAGAAAATGCAGGGATAAAATCTGAGATAAGTATTAAATACAACAATTAAAATTAACTCTACACTACACATATGAATTACTAACATATTAAAAACATTGAACTAACAAATTAACAATTTTACAACTTAAAACAATACAGAATAAAATAAAAACATACTAAAGAAAACTAACATCCTATTTAACATAAAAACAAATGCAATTAACTAACACAAAACAAAAACTAAACTACTATAACAATTCAAGCAAATTAATCTAACTAACATCCAATGTCTCACAACATAAAGTACTGAATATTATAAACATATAAAAGTTTCCAAAATAACTTAACATCAAACAAACAAAACAAATAAAGTCCTAATCTTCAGCATCAAAGTCCCAGGCTATATCATCTCCTCCCTGATCTGTAGGCTAAGAAGACTAAGCAGGCTGGTACTGTGAATATCGGGGGCACTCAGGAAAGACAACATCTAAATCACCACTCCTATAGCGATGCTCAGCTTCATAGTATGCAATCTCGTGTTCCGAATGTCGCTGGAGATATTCACTATCATAATCGTATCTTCTCTCCAAGCCTCCAATCCTTTGATCTATATGTTCAAATCTTCTTTCCATATTTTCTCCAAATAACTCAAAACTCTTTCTACTCAGGGTTAATTCATTCATCAGATCTTGAAGGGTAAGTGTGGTAGACTCAGGAGGTTCATAGCTAGTAGAGGGTATATCTCTACTAGACTGAGTGAAATAACTTCTCACTCCTGATCTCCAACTTTCGTGGGATTCATATTTCTTTATATTAGCCTGAGTTAGGGGTTTCATAGGCTCTATCCATTCCTCATCATCTCTTGCCTCTACCCCGGATAATTGGCAAAGTGCATAGATAAGCACCGGGATGTCCTAATCCTCCTCCACTTTCATTTCTAGCAGTGGCTAATATGTTTTTATATATAACACTTCCCACATTAATACTCTTCCGGTTCCGAATACGTAATTCGGAATCGCTTTATCTCTCGTTACCTCACTATGATGGTAGGTAGGTAACAAAGTAGAAGCAAATAAAATAATGCCGAGCTTTTGATGTTGCATTTAGCATGTAAAGAGGGAAGTTTACCCGTTCTCGCCGCTTTATCTTCCGGACTCCTTTCCCATCGCTGAGAAAGTCAATCACCTCTTCTAATGGTCCTTCCATAGTTCCAAAAGTTTCATATTCGCTCCAGGTGTCTTGAACTTCATAATATGCATTTATTCTACAGACGTATCGAAATCTACGAAAAATCCTCTAACTATAACCTAGGTGCATCTTACGCTCGTGTTAAGTTTGTATAAAATTCCTTTACAACTTCTACAAATTGCTTTCGTTGGCAACGAAACGTAAGTTTTCCCATCCTCGCTCCTTTATAACTCGCTCTACTTCTCCTCCTGGATTCTTGAATACTCGATCCGCAATGCACTTTCTTCCTTGTATATTTTCAAAATATTTTGCCTGTGCTCGTGCATTGATGAATCGGTTTTCGTCGAACTCTACTCGACGTTTTTGTCGTGGAGCCATTTTTCGATCTGTGAAATTTACAAAATTTTAAATAAACTCCAAAATATTACTAAAAAGGCTTCCCACAACAACTAAAATCCATTTAAATCGATTTCTATGAAATTCTTCCAAGTATTTTCTTCACATTTCAAAATTTTTCAAAATATCCCAATGTAGAAGAAATTCATGGTGAAAATCAAAAATTTTTGCATAGGAGTGAAGCTCTTACCAAGGGAGATGAAATCCAGTGTCAAAAAGTGTTGAAATCGCTTCAAATCCAAGATCTCTCAAGCCACTAGGTCGATTTTTTCGAAAATTTTAGGAAGGGGATGATGAATAGTGTCGGTTGACTGGTCAAATATAGGTCTCTTTGCGTTCTCCCATGTCAGGTCGAGCTAATTAATTCCATAAGGCAAAAGTTTCGGGAAAAATCCGCTGTCGGCGAGAAATTCTTCACTGTCGGCGAGATCGAGCTCGGTTGTCGGTGGATTTTTCTCGCCGTCGGCGAGGTCCTAAAATTTCAATTTTCGAATTTCGTCAATCATTTTCAACCTCGATTTGCTCTTATATTATATTTTCGATCATATCATTTATTAATTTAATATGAAGATTAGCTACTTATACACAAACAAATTCACACAACACAACAAATTAACTTTAATATTGAAATCCATGAGACATACAAACTAACATAATTTAAAACTCTATAATCAAACTTCAAACTTCAATCCTTACTACCAATCGGCATCGCAAACCAATCCACGACACACTAAATGCCGATACAAAACTATGACGCATATCTCAACTAAGTTTGAGATATTCAAGTCATCACTCCACACATAATAAAATCTAAATCAAATCAAATAACATAAATACAAACATACTATGAAAATCTTTACTACTACTCTTCAAGGTCGAATCTTCATCTTCTACGATATTTCCTATATGACGATGATGTACAAATAAGTTATAGAAAGGCCTCGAAGGGAAATTCCAGGCAGTTCTTCAGTGATCCAACCCTTCCGTCTCGGCAAATGAAGAAAGCTAGCTTCAAGTGTCCGTAATGATCGAAGTGTTCCTTCATCCTCCGATCAATGCGATCAAATAAATCGGATATATTGTCGATTAAATCTCTCACATTCCGTAGTTCTTTCTCCATTCCATTAATTTTCTTCATAAGTAACTCCGTTTTATCCGAAATAGGCCTTCTTTATAGGATTATTCTGTGAAGCTCCATCGCAGATAAATGTAATGTCTTCATTATTGTCTAAAGTAGGGAACATATCCGTAGGATCGAGCGGCTTCCAAGGTAACGAACCTTTTCCCAAGCTTCATAAGAAACCCAGTACCGATCGCATAATGCAAAAATAGTAGATGGGTGTCCTAGTCCGCGAACCGACCCATGCACAATTAAACTCAATACGGACTTAACAATTATTGATCCAACATCAATGAGCAATCCAATTTGAATACAATAATTAATATAGCGCATTCCTTTGAAACTTTGTTTACCCTCGTAAGTAGGTAACAATTTAGATGAGATGAAAAAGTGCCAGGTGCTTTGAGACGAGATTCAAAAGTGATGCGCAGAAACTAACATACCCGTCTTCACGCATTTCCCAATCTTCCGGTTCATCGATCGAAATTGAAATTTCTCATTCATATTATATCGAGAAGGCACAAAATTTGAATAGTGACATACCGAGGTGTTTTCTATAGAGAATAATTCATTTACTCTTGATGGAGTAAACGTCACCCATCTTCCTCGGACGTAGATATTCCCATTGTTGATCGCATGTAAGTTAGGAGTAGAACTCTTTCACAATCGGAATAACAACGGCGGACGTTGTGTAACAAAATACCTCCCAGTCGTCGCCGTGCGATCGTTTCTTCTATCTTAGTAGTGGAATTCTCTAATCCTCGATTGACAAATCCCGTTCCTTGATAACTCTTTTCTTTACCAAAACCTTGTTGAAGATCCGCTGCGCTTCCGCACTCACAAATTTCCTCCGGTTAAACACTCCGCATTTAGAGGAATCTAAGAATTTGGAGGCCATTATGGTGAATGGAATGAATTCTAGTGAAGAAGGCGGACTTATAATGGTTTAAGAATGAGTTTTCACAAAGGAATTGGTGTCGAAACCGTCCGGATCGGCATTTAAAGTATATATAACTCATTTTTATAACTTCCTTCATTGTCGGCGGGAGGTTTCTCGTCGTCGGCGACTTAGTTATAAAACCGCCTTTCGGGATCTCGCCGTCGGCGGGCTCGTTTCTCGCCGTCGGCGAGCTTATAAATAAACTAAATTAAATTAAGCGCGAACCTCGCCGTCGGCGAGTATCGACCTCGCCGTCGGCGAGATTTCAAAATAATGTCCAATTTCGCTCTAAATCGAATAATTTCTTTTCTCATCATAATGGTTCGAATATGTGATGATTCTTAATAATAATTGAGTAGTAAAGTTTCAATAATATAAACTAACTATTAAGATACAAAAAAAATAGATAACTAATATGGGTTGCCTCCCATAAAGCACTTCGTTTAACGTCGTTAGCCCGACCTAATTTCAATTATTAATCAGGTCGACTAAGCATTAAAACCTCTTTATAGTTAGGTCTTATACCTTCGAAATATGGTTTTAATCTATGTCCATTAACTTTAAATTTATGTCCAGCTTTTTGGATCTTCGATTTCTATAGTTCCGTATGAAAATATTTGAGTTATGGTGAAAGGTCCTAACCATCGAGACTTCAATTTTCCAGAAATAATTTCAATCTAGTATTATATAGCAAAACTTCCCGTCATGGTTCAAAATTTCTCCGATTAATCTTCCGATCATGCCATAATTTCATCTTTTCTTTATAAATCCGATCATTATCATACGATTCATTTCTTAATTCTTCCAATTCATTTAATTGCAACAATCTTTTCTCACCAGCCTTCCTTCATATTATAATTAAATTCTTTAATCGCCCAATATGCTTTATGTTCTAATTCAACTGGTAAGTGGCATGTTTTTCCATATATAAGCTTCTAAGGAGTCATTCCAATAGAAGTTTTATAAGCAGTCCTATAAGCCCATAATGCAGTGTCTAATCTAATAGACCAATCTAACCTATTTGGGTTTGCTGATTTTTCTAAAATACGTTTAATCTCACGATTAGATACTTCACCTAATCCGTGAGTACGTGGATGATAAGCAAGTGGATATCTTATGAGTAATATTGTATTTTTCTACTAGTTTAGTGAATGTATTTATTTCTAAAATGAGTTCCTCCGTCGGTGATAATCACTCTCGGCATTCCAAATCTAGTAAAAATATTTTTCATCGAAATTTTCAAACACTCTTAAGCATCACACCTAGGTAAAGCTTGTGCCTCAATCCATTTGGAAACATAATCAACAACCTACTAATATATATGAGTTTCCAAACGAAGGAATAAAAGGTCCCATAACATCTAATCCCCAAACATCAAAAATTTCAACTTCTAATATAAAGTTTAGAGGCATTTCGTTTCTTCTAGATATATTTCCTACTCTTTCGGCATTTATCGCAAGTTTTAATATATCTATATACATCTCTAAATAGAGTAGGCAAGTAAAATCCGGATTGTAGAATCTTATAAGCAGCTTTATCAGTCCCAAAATGTCCTCCAAAATTAAAATCATGACATTTTTGAATAATTGGTTCAGCTTTCTTCATAAGGTACACATCTTCTAATAATTAAATCCTTACATCGCTTATATAAATATGGTTCATCCAAAAAATAAGTTTTCGTATCATGGATGAATTTTTTCTCATTGTTGCAAAGTTAGCATAGGTGGTAAAATATTACTAACTATATAGTTTACTATATCAAGATACCATGGTATTTTCCACTCATCGATATTATATAGTTGTTCATCGAGAAAATCGTCTCATAATTTCATTTTCAATATCGTATAATTCATGATTTTCTAATCTTGATAAATGATTCACAATTTGATTATCGGCTCCTTTCTTATTAACGATCTCAAAATCGAATTCTTGCATTAATAGCATCCATCTAATTAATCTTGGTTCGGAATCTTTCTTTTGCATTAAATATTTGATAACAGAATGATCGGTATGCACGATACATTTTGTTCCAATCATATAAGGTCTAAATTTATTAAAACCATATACTACCGCTAATAGTTCTCTTTCTCAGAATCGTATAATTTATTTCAAGCATCATTTAGAGTTTTACTAAGCATAAGTATATAACTTTAAAAATCTTTTCATATCTTCGCCCAAGAACCGCTCCTACAAGCATAATCACTAAGCATCACACATAAGCTCAAATGGTTTCTCCAGGTTAGGTGAAACTATTATAGGTGCCGTAATTAATTTTTCTTTTAAGAGTTCAAAAGCATTCGAGCATTCGATTGTAGAATTCAAATTTCTTGTCCTTTTCGAGAAGTTGGCATAGTAGATTTAGTAATTTTTGAAAAATCTTTTATATAGCGTTCGTAGAATCCAAAGATGTCCAAGAAAACTTCTTACCCCTTTTACCGTAGTCGGAGGTGGTAATTTAGCTATAACTTGAATTTTTGCGTGGTCCACTTCCATGCCTTTTTCCGAAATGTTATGCCCTAATACAATGTCGCCCGCAACCATAAATCGACATTTCTCCCAATTTAGAACTAAATTTGTTTTCTCACATACTTCTAATACTTTTTCAAGATGAGTTAAGCATGTGTCAAATGATGTTCCAAATACGTAGAAATCATCCATAAATACTTCTATTCCATTGTCAATTAACTTACTAAATATAGACATCATACATCTCCGGAATGTTATCTGTGCATTACATAATCCAAAAGGCATTCTTCGAAAAGCGAAAGTTCCATAAGGACTAGTAAATGTAGTTTTCTCGATCCTCGTGAGCAATTTGTATTCGATGATAACCGGTGTATCCATCTAGAAAACAAAAATACTTATGTCCCATTAATCTATCTAACATCCGGTCTAGAAATGGTAAGGGAAGTGATCTTTCCCGGTGGCGTATTTAATTTCCTATAATCAATACATATACGCCAACCGCGAACTTGTCTTATAGAAATAAGATCGTTATTTTCATTTGCAGTGACGGTCACTCCTCCCTTCTTAGGAACACAGTGAATCGGGCTTACCCAAGCACTCGTCGAAATAGGATATATAATACCATTATCTAACCATTTTAAAATTTCTTTCTTAACTACTTCTTTCATTATCGGGTTTAATCTCCTTTGGGGATCCGCTTTAGGTTTATGTTCATCATCTAAAATAATTCTATGCATACGTATCGAAGAACTAATTCCTTTAATATCCGTTAAAGTCTAACCAAAAGTTTTTTTATATTTTTTTAAAGTTTCTAAAAGTTTTTGTTCTTGAGATTCGTTTAATGCGGATGAAATAATAACCGGTAAAGTCGAAGAATTACCTAAATAAGCGTATTTCAAATGATCAGGTAATATTTTTAGCTCAAGTTCCGGAGGTTTAATAATTGATGGAACTATATTCTTGTCGGTATTTTCAGTATTATCCAAAAATTTAAATCTTTCCTGAATAAAATCTAGTTCTTCATGATTATCTTCAATTAATTCAGTGTTTTCTTTTTCTAATTTATCCTCGTAATATTCCTTAAAATGTTCTTGTTGTAAATATTCAAGTATTTCCATCCGAAAACATTCATCATCTTTTTCTAGCGCGAGATATTTCATTGATTTTGCAATATTAAATGTAACTTTTTGGTCATTTACTCTCATAGTTAATTCTCCTTTCGAACATCAATCATAGCTTTTCCAGGTAGCTAAAAATGGTCTTCCTAAAATGATAGGAATTTCTTTATCTTCCTCCATATCTAAAACAATAAAATCTACTCTGGGAAGATAAATTTATCCACCTTTACTAACACATCTTCAATAACTCCCTTAGGATAGGTAACCGAACGATCAGCTAATTGAAGGGTTACTCGAAGTAGGTGTAATTTTTCCTAATCCTAATCTCTTAAAAATCGATAGAGGCATTAGATTGATGCTTGCTCCTAAGTCACACAAAGCTTTTCCATAAAATTTTTCTCCTATAAGCGCAGGTATAGTGAAACTACCAGATCTTTCAATTTTTCAGAAGCTTCTTCTGAATAATATCACTACACTCTTCACTAAGTGCGAATGTTTCATTATCAGTGAATTTTCTTTTCTTATTTAGAATATCTTTCATAAATTTTACATAATTTGGCATCTGATCTAAAGCTTCAACAAAAGGTATATTAATTGTTAATTTCTTTAATATTTCAAGGAATTTAGCAAATTGTTTATCTTTTTTATGTTGAGCTAGTCGTTGAGGAAATGGTGGTGGAGGTTTTTCAACGTAAATTTTCATAGGTATTAAAGGATGTTCCAAGTTTGAATCTTGTTGAATTGTTTCCTTTTCAATTTCCACTTCCTCTTTTCGGCTTTCAAGTTCTTTTTGAATTCGAGGTTCTAATTCTTTTCCACTCCTTAGTTGTATTGCTTTAATTTGTTCTTTTCCTTGATCTTTAGGATTTATTTCCACATTACTAGGAAAAGTTCCGGGTATTCTATTATTTAGCGCGATGAAGTAATATGTCCAAGTCGAGTTTCGATATTTTTAATAGATGTTCCTTGAATTTGTAATTGATTTCCTTGAATTTGTAGTTGATTTCCTTGATTTTGTAGTCGATGACCCATATTCAAAATTAATTCATCCATGGATAATTTCTTATCCTTGAATCGAGGGTTATTGTTATTAAATCCATGTGGGTAATTAGGTTTATAGTTTGGATTTGCTTTATTAGGTCGATTCATCCATTGTTGATTAGATGTGTTATTCCAATTAAAATTTGGATGAGTTTTCCAACCAGGATTATAATAGTTTGAATAAGGGTTATTAGTTCTATTATTAATAGCATTTAAAGTTTCATAATTAGTTCGAGATTCTATGATTTGTCCGGATGAGTTTTCTTCTAAAATAGGAGAGTAGTTCATTCCAAAATGATCTAATTTCTTAGATATAACAACAATTTGAGAAGCTAACATAGATATTGCATCGTTTTCATGAATGCCGGCTATCTTTTTAGGATTTACTCTATCAATGAGCCATTGAAAATTATTTGTTGTCATTTATTCGATTAGTGCATAAGCTTCATCAAATGGTCGAGACATTAATGAACCTCCGAAGATAGCATCGATGATCGATCTTAAAGATCCTACTAATCCATTATAAAAGGTTTGAATAATCAGCCAATCCGGTAGCGCATGATGTGGGCATTTCCTAAGAAGTTCCTTAAATTTCTCCCAAGCTTCATATATTGATTCTCCATCTAACCGACAAAAAGAAGTTATATCATTTCTAAACTTAACGAGTTTTAGATGGTGGAAAATATTTGGATAGAAATTTTTGTGATAATTCTCCCCAAGTTTTAATAGATCCGAGTGCTAACGAATTCAACCACATTTTAGCTTTATCCCTTAATGAAAAAGGAAAAGTCTAAGTCTTATAGCATCGTCAGATACTCCTTGATATTTAAAAGTAGCACAAAGTTCTAGAAAACTAGCAAGATGTAAGTTAGGATCTTCAGTAGGTGAACCACTAAATTGATTGTTTTGTACCATTTGGATAATTGCAGGTTTAAGTTCAAATGAATTAGCAGCTACATTAGGGTTTTGAATAGTTAAATGAATTTCATCTGATGTAGGGTTGGCATAATCTCTTGTCGGCATATTTTAGGTTAAGTGTTGTATTTTGAAAAGGGGTCGCCTACAGAAATTGTCGACGAATTTTTTATATTTTAAATTTAATTTAAATATATAGTTTAAAAGATAACATTTGATTTTGAAAGTAATTTTAAGTTTAAAAGTTTTAAGATATGAAATCAAACCGATCTCACATCCCAAATAGTTTATATAAACGAGCACCGCACCACAAACCGTGTATCTATCCCGAAGAATATACACACTGCTTGATGGTGGGGCTCGATTAAATAAACTAGAAGGTTTGTGACATCCGTTTGGTCCGCGAAACCATTTTATTTGCCGACAAGTTCCCTCGCTTAATATGAAAACATTAAACGGGGTTTATATTACTCAGGTTCTTAAAATTCCCTATAAGGGCAAGCCCCTATAGTTAATTACATCTTAAGTGACAGGAATCACCTAAGAAAACTCTCGATAATAATCAGTAGTTCTGCTCTCAAGAATTTCAAAGTTTAAGTTTTCAAAGGATTGGATTTTGGAATTTCAGTAGGGAATGGATCAAATTTGGAACATTTTATTTTGGGAATCCAAGGGAAGAAATGTAGGAGAAATCACAGATTCGAAGCGAACTTCGGTAATTTCCCGACTATCCTATTGTTTGGCTTGAATTTAGGAAAGTCCTAATGTTTATTTAATGTTTTGATCTCGCCAATTTTAATTAATTAGGACTTATATTTGTATGATAAAATCATACAAATAGCCTCGAAGATGTGAGGGTTTATGTCGTATCGGACGACTACCTCGAGTCCTAAGACCGGTTAGGGCTTAATTTACATGATATGATCATGCAAATGCCTAACGAAGAGTCGAGGATTTATGTTGCACTAGGCAAACTTCCTCGAAGTCCTATGGCTTGGTTATTTAATTCTAAGAAAATTTTGTCAAGTAGACTCGGTGTTTTCATTGATGACGATGGTCGTGCCTGCCCACCATGCTCCGAGTTCCTTGTTGTCGCGGAGGTTTAGTTTTAGAAGTCATAAATCGGGAGATGAGAGAAGTATTCGGTTTAGAGAAAGTCTTAATTTCTGGTGTTTTTAATATTTTAATTAAACAAATCTTAAAGTTGATTATAACAACACCGGTTAAAATCCCACGGTTCCATCCTTCCGACATCGTTATTTTTATCGGATTCACTTAGTCCGGATGAATTTGCTAAACTCAACTGAATGAGTTCCACACTTTCATTTAGACCGTGGGAAATCCCGTTAGCAACACGTAGGTTACATCATCCGAGGTATTCCCGATCATCCAACAAGACGTTTTAATTTGGTTGTAGTTATAGTTTTGTTGTTCTGTTTGTGATTAAATTTTGAGTTGTTTTATATTTTGAAATGTTGTGGCGGTGAATTTTATCTTGTAATGACTTTTAATTTAGTTTTGGTTTCAGTTTTAGGGACTATCCTAAAGGTGTGGGTTTTCATGCAACGATTGTTTATCATGCAAGAAAAGTAAGTACGATGCGATTAAATAAATTATAATAAGATAAATTGCAATAAAATAAAAGCGTACCTGGAGGGTCTTCCCGTCATCCCAAGCTGCACTTAAAACATAATTAGAATATTTAAGCATTTAAAACAGGTTCCTAGGTAAAGCTAAGGGAGGGATTATGGTTTTCTACCAAGTTCCTAATCCTATAGCTAGTCATCTCCTATGACATCTAGGTTCTTGTATTTTGGTTTGAGGACGATTTTCTTCATCAAAGAACAATTAAGTTCAACTGTTCTTATAAACATCCTATCATATCGAGGAAGTGCTTAAGACAAATCTTAAACATCTTTTCAATATTTCTAGGATTATTTTAAGTCCAAGAGAATTTAATTATACAAATGAATTAATCGTCCGGAGTTCAAGTTTTGTTATCTTGCTCGATGAACTGGACATTTGAATATCCTATAAGTGAAGTAACACTTCACTTAACACTCCATTTAGGAGTTATGACAGCATGAGCTTTCGAGGGCAAATTGATGTTCGAGTGGTTCATGATTTAATTTCAGTTAATGGATTTAAGTTTGGAATAGTGTTCAAGTTGTTTTTGATTTATTTTTGAATTCTTTATGTCTTAGGTGATGTTATTTTTAATTCAATTTAACTTAACTTAGTTCAATTTAATTTAATTTAATTTAATTTAATTTAATGTGTTTTAATTTAATTTAATTTAATATGTTCTAATTTAATTTAATTTAATTTAATTTAATTTAATTTAATTTAATTTAAATTTTAATTTGATTTCATTTTTAATTTTAATTTAATATTTTATTTTAAAAGGGTTTCGATTTAAATAATTTAACTTTAATTTAATTTAATGATTAAGTCTTTTAGCATTTTAAATCTTAAATTTGAATTATCATTTTAATTAGGAATTAAATATTATTGAAATGATTAATTTAGGGATTTTTAAATTAAAGAATAAATCTCTTCCTAATGACATCCCTATTTTAATAACTCCAAATTTATTATTCTTCCAAATTTAATTAATTATTTTAATTAAAGTTCATTTCAATTATTTTTGAATTGTTTAATAGGTTCCTACCCTTTAATTATTTAAATTTCAATCATCCAAATCAGATTAAGATCAAATATTTTACCCTTTCATTTTATTAAGCCTAAAGTTTTAATTAAGGGTTAAAATTTTAATTACCATTTTGCCCTTCAAGCTTAATAATTTCATAACTCACTAAATTGAGCTCAAATGAACTTGAAATTTTTATGTAACTTCACTCATATGTCAATAAAGACATTAGAGGAGAAAATGTGATTTTTCTGTATTTAATTTATTTATGTAATTATTTTTAGTGGAAAATAAGGATTTCCAAGGAAAATTTAATAATATGACCAAGGAAAAGTTTCTGTCCTTAAGAAAATTATGGGACATTCCTAATGACCAGAGAATTATTTGAACCAATTTTGGTGATTTTTCGAGTTATATTATTTTTATTATAATTATTTTGAGTTTTGAAGTATTAATTAATTTAAAAATAAAATAAAGATTTAAAAATGAATTTTATATTTTTCAAAAATCTCTCTGATATCAAGGAAATCAGAGAATCAATTTTTGTAATTTTCTGATTTTTCTTTGATTTATTAGAATTATTTTAGTGGAAATCCTAGAAAATACATTTTTTTAATTTTAAAATTACCTTAGGGCTTTAAAATTTAATATCTCATCATAGAGACTTAAGAAAAATATGGGGTTTGTTCCTAAGTGACTAAAATTCAAAATGTGACATTTTGGTGAATTTTATTATTTTTGTGATTTTTATTATTTTATTAATTATTAAAATATTAAAATAATACAAAAAAATCAACTTTTTAGAAAATTGAAATTTTAATTTTTTTAAATTCCCCTAATATCAGAGAGGCTCCAAAACCAATTTGGTGAATTTTCGAAAAGTATTTTGAAAGTTATGAATTTTTAAAGTTTAAATTGGCTAAATGGCACTAATCAACCCATTTAGTAGGGCTAACCAAGTCCAATTGACTTCAAACTTTTATGGTGGGTTCCTCCGATCCTAAAGGTCAGTGGAGAATTGATTTCAGGTCAATTTGATGTATGGTTAGCTCTAATTAATTAAAGACCTATTTAGGGTGTTTAAGCCGATTAGGGTTATTCCAAGTGAATTAATTCAAAACCTATTTTTCCTAGGGTCCTACTGGTTATAAGAAACATCACCAAATTTTCCTAGAATTTATTTCACAACATGCTAATTATTGGATTTAAAATACTCAAAACAGTAACATGAATTTGAAAAATCAATAACTTCTCATAGGGATGGCCTCCGACTTTGGAAAATTCGAGGAATGTTCTCGAATTCGGAGGCTTCAAAAGCCACTATGGTCTCATGCCATGGTGAATTTCCTATATGCATGGAGAATTAAAACAATGCAGAGGGTAAATAAATCATTAAAAATAAAATACTTGATGAAATTAAATGATTTCTTTTCCACATTATTCTCCTCCGTTCACCGAGCGAGAGGGTATTTTTATTTTATTTTTCGATTTTTCTACACAAAGTTAGGCATTTTTGAAGTTTAGGGAATTAAATAAATAGAAAAATAACCTAATTTCCTACTTATCCACGCGGCGCCCTGTCATCCTCGACATCTCCAAACGACCACGCGGCGCTTTCTGATTCGATGTCGCCATCCGACTCAGCGCTCCAGGGCCCCGCGGGTCACGTACCAACGCGCTGTCCGACTCAATCCAGGCCGTTCACTCGATACACGCTCGATCCGACGGCTCATTGTCATCATCTACGACTGGTGTGCACCCGTGACCGTCAACCTTCTAACCCTAATTTCTCGCTCGATTCTCGACGGATTTTCGTGTTCTTATGCTCTATGGATTCGTCTTGAGAAGACGAATACATCCATACTGATAAACATGTATTTAAATTGACTCAAATTAAATGGAGAATCTCCGTAAGCTCGGGAAGAAGAGTGAGTCCATACCTTTGCTCGGAGAAGTGAAGCTTCGATCCGAGAGTTGTGTCACCTTCGATTGGGTCCAAGTAAGCTCCGGATGAAGTCCCTTGGCACAGTGAATTGTCTAGCTATGAAAGTGACCACAGCCGATTACAAAGCTTGGAGGTCGGGACAATTGGGCGGCTCGGAGATGGGGCTTTCGGTGGGAAACTTCTCCTCTTGGTCCGGTGAAGGTGTAGGACCGATCGATTTGGGGATTGATCCACTGTGGAGAAGTGTCCCGGTTGTTGTCGTCGAAGTTTGAGCTCGAAATTGAGCTCGAGTTGGAGAGAATTGGGCTGGAATTCGGTGAGGATCAAGTGCTCTATGTGTGGAGAGTGATGCGGGATGATTTTGGCAGAGTTTCCTTAAGGTTTGGTTCGGCACCTCTCATGGCCGAGAGGGGTGGTGTTTAAATAGAGGTGGTCGGAGAGCCTCGCAGGGATGGCGAAGGGTTGGGATCGACTGCTCAGGTCGAGGGCGAGAACGGCCATGGTGGCCATTGGGCATGGGGCAGCTCGAGCGAGGTGGAATTCCAAAGTTTGGCTCCTCCCATGTCTCGACCATGGAGTTTTCCGGCGACCCAGGCGGCTGGCCGGCGGGCATGGGTCACCCTCGAGGTCCGAGTGGGTCGAGGTCGGGGTTTAGTGCGATCAATTGGGCCTTGCCATGTGTAAAGGGGATGGCTTGGAATGGAATTGGGAAGAGGCCATTTTGGCTTGGTTTGGGTCAACCCATCATTTTGGGCTTGGTTCACCCTTCAAGGTGGCTTTGGGTGTTGTGGGGAGTCGAAAGGATCGAGTTGGTTTGGCATGGAGAAGTCCTTATCCAAATATATTTGGATTAAATTTGGAGTTAAGGTGAAACATGCTTAAGGTTAATGACTTTTAGGAGGTGCTTAAAGGACCTCCTCCTTTTGCCATTTAAGGAGGGTTGACAACTTAGAGATCCTCATGGCTTGCCAATGGCTTGCATGTGGCTTCATGGCTCCATGTGGCTTGGGAAAAGATTGGGTCAATTTCATAAAAAGGGATTTTGTGGATTTTGGCATTTTAATGAAAATTGTTATGGGGATTGATTTGGAATTGTTTAATTGATAAATTAGGACTTTAGGAATGATTTTAAATTGAATGTGTGATGAAGGAAAGTGTCATGTGGGCTTTAGATTGATTTGGGCTTTTGAATTTGATGGAAGTGGGCTTTTAGGAAGATTTAAGGGAGTGGGCCTTTAGGTTTAAGAATGAATTCATGGATGGGAATTTTATGAAGGATTGGGCCAAACAAATGTTGGGTTCAGTTCATGGATGTGTCATGAGTGATTTGAAGCAAGTTGGGAGTGATTTGGGTTTGAATTGGGTTGAATTTGGGCTTCCTTGGTGAATGGGTTAATATAGGTCAAATTGGGCTAACTTGGGCCAATGTTGGGCTAGGGTTGAAATTGATGTAAAATAAATGTTGGGAAATGTTTATGGGAGTGTTTCAAAGAGGTTTTGGCTTTGGTTGGGTTTTGATTTTTGGGGTTTGGGTCTATTTGGGCTAGGTTTAGGTTTAGGTCAAAATTGGGCCTTTTAGCTTTGGGTTGAATTTGAGTGGGGTTTGGGTCCAAATTTTGGGCAAATCATGTTAGTGTTTTGTTTGTGGGGATGTTAGGGAAGGTTTAGAAAAGATTTGGGGTTAATTGGAGTTGAATTGGGTTAGTTTTGGGTTAGGTTTGGGTCATGGGTCCAAATTGGGCTTTAAGGCCAAAAGTGAAATTGGATCCAAATGTCAATCAAATTGGGCTTGTATTTGGTCTAGATTGGTGTTGGGAATGTTGAATTGAAGTTTAGAATTGAATTGGACCAGAATTTGGGTCAATTGGGTAGGTTTGGTTTGACATTGGGTTCACTTTGGGTTAAAAATGGGTCAAATTGGGGGTTTTGATAAAAGTGGGGTAAATTGACAAAATTGGCCCATGGTGTAGTTGAACAAAATGAAATTGGGAATATTTGGGATTTTCTAATATTTTCTGGAAATTTTCTGAATTTTTGGATTTTTTTGGCTAAGAGGGGCATTTTGGGTATTTGGATGGTATTGGGGGTATTTTTGGAATTTTTGGTATTTTTGGCTATGGATGATCAATTTGAGTGATGTGGGAATGTTTGGGATTGATTTTGAGTAATTTTGGGTAATTTAGGTGATTTTGCAAATTTTGGGTGGTTTCGAGGGTTTTGGGTAAGTATAGCGGGTGTAGGGTCCGGGGGTCAAAAATTGAAAATTTGAAAAATTGAAGCTTGGGTGAATGTAAGTGGAATGAAATCATTTTGGTTGAGCCATGAAGCCATATCAAGCCCACATGAGCCATGAAGGGACTCATTTGAGGCACCCATCTATGTTGTTCCTAACCCTCTTAGCGAGGGCTTAGGGGTTAAAGACCATCCATGTGAATCACCTGCATGAGTCAGGAGGTCAAATTGGGTATGGGTGTAGTTTTAGGAGGTGTGTGTGAAAATGTAGTGTATAGGTGTAATGTGTGTGTAAGTCAACCCTTCACCAGACCAGGCCACCCAGGGTAGTCCTAAGGCCAAAGATACCTATAGGAACTCATCCTTTAAACTTCCACATTTGATTCCAACCCTCACAGGTGATTAGGGGTCTACAATCAAGTTTGTGGAGTTTGCGGGGAGTTAAGAAGTGGTTTGAATTTCTAAATGGTGGGTCCCAATTCTAATCCTCTAGGATAGTCAAAGGAAAAGCCTAAGGCTAGATCCTAAGCACTAAAGAGAAGAAGAGAAGACCTCATCAAAAATGAGGTCAACATCTCTTAATGGTCTTTGTTGGTTCATATTTTGAATTTCAGGAATATTCGCCATTTGTGTTAAATTTATAATTTGTTTCTTTTGTTTTCTAATTCTTTTAATTGTACGCTCTAATTCGGAATCGTAAGGTATTAAATTTTCGTTTCCAAATTTGCGCATACAATTTCGGAATAGATATTAATTTATTTATTATGATTATTTTAAAATAGTCCGTTACTTTAGTAAATTTTTCTTACTCTCCCAGCAATGGCGCCAAAAACTTGACCCACAATTTAATATTATGATATTTTTAATTTAATTGCAACGACGCCAAAAACTTGACCCCGTTATTTATATGTATAGAATTGTAATTTTTTATGTTATGGATGCTACGCAAGTATACGTATCGTATCAAGTAATACGGGGCTACTAGTGGAGTCCTGGTTATCGATCCCATGGGAAAGAGAAAATTAAATAACAACTAATTTAAAATAATAATAATAATTTTTAAAATAGTATACGAAAATTTGGAATTTTAAATTTGAGCGCAATAAAGTAAACTAAGTATTTTAATTAGGTAACTTAACTAAGTAGAAAATTAATACGTATTGAAAGTGCGGGAAATTAAACTAATTGCTAAATAAGTCTTAACTATTCGAAAAAGTATCTTTCCCCTTGTTTAGAAATTTAAGTGATTGATGAATTTAAATAGATAA
>JAKZJZ010002144.1:0-19846 GCA_022702705.1 Papilionanthe hookeriana x Papilionanthe teres
AAGGCCTCCCGGGGGGTTAGGGCTTGGGATGGTGCTGCGGTGAGGAGAAGATCAGCCATGGTAGCCATGGGATGGGGCGACTCACAAGTGAGAATTTCAATGTTGGCTCACATGTGAACTTTCGGCCATGGTGTTTTCCGGCGGCCCGGTGGCCGGCCGGCCGAGCATGGGTCACCCTCGAGGTCGGGTGGGTCGGGGCTTTGGAGGTTTGTGCAATCAATTGGCCATGGACATGTGTAAAGGCTTTGATCCAAAGTGGAATGGGGCATGGCTAGATTTGAACCTAAATGGGTCAACCCACCCATTTAGGCTAGGTGCACCACCAAGGCACTGGTTTTGGGCTCGAGGGAAAAGTGATTTGGCTCGGCATAATCGGTAGGGTCAAGTCACCATCCAAGCACAATTAGGCTTAAGCATGGTTTAGTGGAAACATGGAAGTGGTTAATCACCTTTAGGAATTAAGGAAAGAGCCTCCTCCTTTTGCCCAAAATGGCATGGTGACATGTAAAGAGGCTCTCATGGCTTGCATATGGCTTATGCATGGCTCCATGGCTCCATTTGGCTTGGGAAAAGTAAAGTCGATTTCATGGAAATGGATTTAAGGAAAATTTTGGTATTTAGGGGTGATTTGGCATGAGGCTTGATTTGGAATTATTTGATGATGAATTTAGGACTTAGGGATGATTTTAATTGAAAGTATGATGAGGGAAATGTCATATGGGCCTTGGAAGAATTTTGGGCTTTTTTGAAAGGGTTTTAGATGGGCTTTTAAGATGGATTAGGAAAGTGGGCTCTTGAATTTTAAAATGGATTTTGGGATGAAATTTTGTAAAGAGGTTGGGCCAAATAATTATTGGGTTTAGCTCATGGATGTGTCATGAGTGACTTGAAGCAAATTTGGGCTAGTTTGGACTTGAATTGGGTTGGATTTGAATTCTTTTGGTGAATGGACCAATGCAGGTCGAATTAGGCTAACTTGGGCCAATGTTGGGCTAGGGTTGAAATTGATGTAAAATAAATATTAAGAAATGTTTATGGGA
Source organism: Papilionanthe hookeriana x Papilionanthe teres (assembly GCA_022702705.1). Lineage (NCBI taxonomy): Eukaryota > Viridiplantae > Streptophyta > Magnoliopsida > Asparagales > Orchidaceae > Papilionanthe > Papilionanthe hookeriana x Papilionanthe teres. Next base: position 1,041 of record JAKZJZ010002144.1, read on the forward strand.
GTGTTTCAAAGAGGTTTTGGCTTTGGTTGGGTTTTAATTTTGGGGTTTGGGCCTATTTGGGTTAGATTTGGGTTTAGGTCGAAAATTGGGCTTTTTGATTTTGGGTTGAATTTGAGTGGGGTTTGGGTCAAAATCTTGGGCAAATCATGTTAGTGTTTTGTTTATGAGGATGTTAAGGAAGGTTTAGAAAAGATTTGGGGTTAATTGGAGTTGAATTGGGTTAGTTTGGGCTAAGTTTGGGTCATGGGTCCAAATTTGGGCTTTAAGGCCCAAAGTGAAATTGGATCCAAATGTCAATCAAATTGGACTTGGATTTGGTCTAAATTGGTATTGGGAATGTTGAATTGAAGTTTAGAATTGAATTGGACCAAAATTGGGGTCAATTGGGTATGTTTGGTTTGACATTGGGTCCACTTTGGGTTAAAATGGGTCGATTTGGGGGTTTTGACAAAAGTAGGGTAAATTGACAAAATTGGCCCATGGTGTAATTGGACAAAATGAAATTGGGAATATTTGGGATTTTCTGGAATTTTCTGGGAATTTTCTGAATTTTTGGATTTTTAGGCCAAGAAGGGTATTTTGGGTATTTGGAGGGTATTGGGGGGTTTTCTTGGAATTTTTGGTATTTTTGGGTATGGATGATCAATTTGAGTGATGTGGAGGTGTTTGGGATTGATTTTGGAAAATTTTAGGTAATTTGGAAATTTTGCAAAAATTTGGGTAATTTCGAGGTTTTGGGTAGGTTTAGTAGGTGTAGGGTCTCGGGGTCAAAAGCTGAAAATTTGGGAAATTGAAGATTGGGTGAATTTAGGTGGAAAGAAATCATTTTGGTTGAGCCATGAAGCCATTTCAAGCCCATATGAGCCATGAAAGGACTCATTTGAGGCATTCATTATGTTGCTTCTAACCCTCTTAGCCGAGGGCTTAGGGGTTGAGGACCATCCATGTGAATCACCTACATGAGTCGGGAGGTCAAGTTGGGTATGGGTGTGGTTTTAGGAAGTGTGTGGAAATGTAGTGTGTAAGTGTAGTGTATAAGTGTAATGTGTGTGTAAGTCGGCCCCTTCACCGGACCGGGCCGCCTGGGGCGGTCTAAGGCCGAAGAGTCCCTATAGGAACTCATCCTTTAAACTTCCATATTTGATTTCAACCCTCTAGGTGATTAGGGGTCTATAGTCGAGTTTGTGGAGTTTGCGGGAGTTTAGAAGTGGTTTGAATTTCTAAAAGGCGGGTCCCAATTCTAGTCCTCTAAGATAGTCAAAGGAAAGGCCTAAGGCTAGATCCTAAGCACTAAAAAGAAGAAAAGGAAGACCTCATCAAAAATGAGGTCAACACTTGGAAGGTGATGTTATTGACCATGTACCTCACTATTCAGACATGGATTTTTGACAGATGATTCTTTTGATGGATCAACAAAGATCATACACAGTCCGTTTTGAGTCTACATGGATTGTATGAAATATATTCCGGATCGAGTTGTACGACGTATTTTCAACATGATTGGAATGAAAGTGACCATGTCACGTTTTTGGCCTTCACCTCTTTTGTGCAAATTGATTGGGAAACGCCATTAAAGTTAAATGAACTTCGAACAAAGAACAATGAGAAAGAAAAAAGAGAATAAAAGAAAACTTTCTAAAAAAAATCGAAAAATGACAAATACAAGTTCACATGAACATTAAATAAACAACAAAATAAAATTTGAACCATTAAAAGACAAACGAAATCAACATGAATGGTAAATCAAATCACTAAGCAAATTCTCGATCAAATCTCAAATTCCATCCTTCCAAACTTCAAATCTCGAATTCCATCCTTCCAAACTTCAAAATCAAATTCCATCCTTCAAACTTCAAAATCAAATTCTCGATCAAATTCCAAATCCACTCTCGATCAAATTTCAAATTTGATCTTCCCAAATCTCGAATCAAATTCTCGATCAAAATCCAAATCCAATCTCGATCAAGTTTCAAACTTGATCTTCCAAATTTCAAATCAAATCTTAAATCAAGTTTCAATCGAGTTCAAACTCATCCTTCCAAATTTCCAAATTTCCAAATTCAATCTTTCCAGGCTTCAAGTCTCAATCAAAATCCAACTCCAATCTCGATCAAGTTTCAAACTTGATCTTCCAAATTTCAAATCAAATCTTAAATCAAGTTTCAATCGAGTTCAAACTCATCCTTCCAAATTTCCAAATTTCCAAATTCAATCTTTCCGGGCTTCAAGTCTCGATCAAATTCAAATTCAATCTCATCAGAATCTCGAATCCGATCTTCTAGATCTCAAATCAATTCAAATTTTGGGTCGAGGATTTCACATCCAAGCTCGCACTGCTTTAGGATTCTTTTCCTATTGCACTGAAATACATCAAAATCAAACTCTTTTGGGTCGAGGATTTCACATCCAAGACTGCACTGCTTTAGGATTCTTTTCCTATTGCACTGAAATACATCAAAATTCAAAACTTTTGGGTCGAGGATTTTACATCCAAGACTGCACTGCTTTAGGATTCTCTTCCTCTTGCACTGAAATACATCAAAATTCAACCTTTGGGTCGAGGATTTTACATCCAAGACTGCATTGCTTTAGGATTCTCTTCCTATTGCACCTTGAAATACATCAAAATTCAAAACTTTTGGGTCGAGGATTTTACATCCAAGATGCCATCTGCTTTAGGATCCTCTTCCTATTGCACTGAAATACATCAAAATTCAAAACTTTTGGGTCGAGGATTTTACATCCAAGGTCTTACCTGCTGAGGATTCTCTTCCTATCGCATCTAGAAATACATCAAAATTCAAAACTTTTGGGTCGAGGATTTTACATCAAGACCATTTCGCTTTAGGATTCTCTTCCTATTACACCTTGAAATACATCAAAATTCAAAACTTTTGGGTCGAGGATTTTACATCCAAGACTGCACTCTGTTAGGATTCTCTTCCTATTGCACTGAAATACATCAAAATTCAAACTTTTGGGTCGAGGATTTTACATCCAAGACTTGCATCTTTTAGGATTCTCTTCTATCGCACCGAAATACATCAAAATTCAACTTTTGGGTCGAGGATTTTACATCCAAGACTGCACCGTTTAGGATTCTCTCCTATTGCACTTGAAATACATCAAAATTCGACCTTTGGGTCGAGGATTTTACATCCGAGAGCTGCATTAACTTTGGGATCTTTTCCCTATCGCAATGAAATACATCAAATCGAATTCAAATTCTTGAGGTTAAGGATTTTACATCCAACACCACTTTGCTACGAGATATCTTCTCATTGCAACGATTCAATCTAATCGATTCGATCTTCTTTCGAGGTTGGAGATGTTACATCTAAAACCTCAAAATCCTAATTTTCATTTCAAATCGAATCCCTCAAATTAATTTTGATAAAACTCCGATCTAAATTGAAACTCCAAACTAAAATTTAAACTCACACATCAAAACATAAATTGAAACAAAATAAAGTCTAAATCAAAATTCCCCAGGTCATGTGATATGGGATTTACCTCCTCTTCCTTTCCCCAGCGAGAGTTCAAGAATCTCCGGTTCCAGAGATATACTTGACACTCCCCAGCGGAAACTCTTCTACTTCATCCTAAGTTCGTCATTTGGACATCTGTGTTGGTTTTGTTGATCGCTTCGGTCAACACCAATACGCGCGGTGTGCTCCGTCAGCTCACCACACCTATTGGGGGTCCATTTGTTGACCTCATTTTTGATGAGGTCTTCCCTTCTTCTTTTTAGTGCTTAGGATCCAGCCTTAGGCTTTTCCTTTGACTATCTTAGAGGAGTAGAATTGGGACCCACCTTTTAGAAATTCCAAACATTTCTAAACTCCTCGTAAACTCCACAAATTTGACCATAGACCCCTAATCACCTAGAGGGTTGAAATCGAATGTGGAAGTTTAAAGGATGAGTTCTATAGGGCTCTTTGGCCTTAGGACTACCCACAGGTGGCATCGGTACGATGAGGGGCTGACTTACACACACTACACTTATACACTACACTTACACACTACATTTCCACACACTTCCTAAAACCACACCCATACCCAACTTGACCTCCTGACTCATGTAGGTGATTCGCATGGATGGTCCTTAACCCTAAGCCGCTTGGTAAGAGGTTAGGAACAACATAGTGAATGCCTCAAATGAGTCCTCTCATGGCTCGTATGGGCTTGAAATGACTTCATGGCTCAACCAAAATGACTTATTTCCACTTACATCCACCCAATCTTCAATTTCCCAAATTTTCGATTTTTGACCCCGGGACCCTACACTGCTAAACTGCCAAAACCATAGAAATTACCCAAATTTTTGCAAAATTTCCAAATTACCTAAAATTCTTCAAAATTATTCCCAAACATTTCTACACCACTCAAATTGACCATCTATATCCAAAAATACCAAAAATTCCAAGAAAACCTCCCAATACCCTCCAAATACCCAAAATACCCTTCTTGACCCAAAAATCCAAAAATTCAGAAAATTCCCAGAAATTTCCAGAAAATCCTAAATATTCCCAATTTCATTTTGTCCAACTACACCATGGGCCAATTTTGTCAATTTACCCTACTTTTGTCAAAACCCCCAAATTGACCATTTTTAACCCAAAGTGAACCCGATGTTAAACCAAACCTATCCAATTGACCCCAATTTTGGTCCAATTCAATTCTAAACTTCAATTCAACATTCCTAATACTAATTTAGACCAAATCCAAGTCCAATTTGATTGACATTTGGATCGATTCCACTTTTGACCTTAAGGCCATTTTTTGACCTAAGCCCGAACCTAACCCAAATGAACCCAAACCCCAAAAATCAAAGCCCAACCAAAGTCAAAACCTCTTTGAAACACTCCCATAAACACTTCTCAACAATAATTCTACATCAATTTCAACCCTAGCCCAACATTGGCCCAACTTGGCCCATTTGGACCTATATTGGCCCATTCACCAAAAGAATCCAAATCCAACCCAATTCAAGCCCAAACTACCCCAAATTTGCTTCAAGTTACTCATGACACATCCATGAGCTAAACCAACAATTATTTGACCCAACCTTTTACAAAATTTTCATCCATGAACACATTCATAAACTTAAAAGCCCACTTCCCTTAAACCTTTCTAAAAGCCGATTTCCTTGAAAATTCAAAAGCCCAAATCTACCCTAAAGCCCACATGACATCTCCATTTGTCATCCATTTAATTAAATCCATTACCTAAGTCCTAAAATCACCATCAAATTATTCCAAATCAAGTTTCATACAAATTTCCATCAAAACATCCAAAATTCTTAAAACCCGTTTTCATGAAATTGACCCGAAGCTTTTCCCGAAGCCGAATGGAGCGAGGATGAGCCATTCACAAGCCATATGAAGCCATGAAAGTTTGGCATGTGACCATGCCATTAATGGCAAAAGGAGGAGGTCCTTTAACCATCTCCTAAAAGTCATTAGCCTTAAGCATGTCTCCCTTAACCGAGATTTAATCCAAATATTCTTGGATAAGGACATCACCACCTCTTGACCAGCTAGCCTAAGCGATCTTCTCGGCCCAAGACCAGCCATGGGGAGGTGAACCCAACCCAAACCAATGGGTTGACCAATTTCAAGCCAAAATGACCCCCTCCCCATTCCATTTTAATTCAAACACTTTACACATGTCCGAGCCGATTGACTTCACCATTGCCAGAGCCACTGACCTCCCCGGTCGAGATGGTGACCCATGCTGCTAGGCCGGCCGCCTGGATCGTCGGAAAACACCACACCCGAGAGCTCACATGTGAGCCGACTTTGGAATTCCACCTTGCTTGAGTGCCCCATGCCCGATGGCCACCATGGCTGTTCTTCTCCTCACCAGAGCAGCTGATCCCAAGCCCTAACTCCCCCTGGGAGGCCTCCCAGCCAGCTCTATTTAAACTCCACCCCTCTCGGCCATGAGAAAGAGAAGCACAAACCTTGCCAAAACTCTGCCAAAATTGTTCCAGACCCTTCTCCACCCTTAGAGCACTTGATCCCCAGTGGAATTCCCCTGCCATTTCTCCTCTGAAAGCTCGATTTCGAGTTGAAGTTCCACCGAAAACCGAGGACACTTCTCCACGGTGAGCCAATTCCCAAATTGATTGGCTCTACACCTTCACCGGACCAGAGGAAGGTGTCCACCATCAAAAGCCCCATCTCCGAGCCACCCGGTTGCTCCGGCCTCCGAGCTTTGTGATCGGGCTTGGTCGAAATCATATCCGGACGATTCATGAGACCAGGAAACTTCATCCGGAGCTTGCTTGGGACCCGATCGAAGGTGCAACAACTCTCGGATTGAAGCCACACTTCTACGAGCCAAGGTATGAGCTAACTCTTCATCCCGAGCTTCGAAGATTCTCTATTTCAAATGCCTTAGTTTCGATGCATGTTAGCCAGTATAGATGTGTTCGTCTCTTGAGACGAATCCGTAGAGCATAAGAACATAAAAATCCATTGAGAATCGAGTGAGATCTTAGGGATTTAGTGTGGACGGCTCTCGGGTGAGAACACTTGGGGACGATGAACGGATGCGCGTCCATTCGATACACGCGCGGACGAACGGCTCGGATGGCGTCGGACCGGGAAACGGTCGCGAGAACCGCGGGGCCCGGGCTGCTGACTCAGATGGCGGCGCCCAATCGCAGCGCGACACGTACCCCTTCGGAGCTGCCGATGTTTCGGCTGGCGCCGCGTGGATAAGTAAATAAATAGGGTATTTTTCGATTTATTTAATTCCTAAACTTAAAAATCCATATCTTTGTGTAGAAAAATCATAAAAATAAAATAAAAATACCCTCTTGCTCGGTGAACGGAGGAGAATAATGTGGAAAAGAAATCACTTAATTTCATCGAAGTATTTTATTTTTTATAATTTATTTACTCTCTGCATTGTTTTAATTCTCCATGCATGCATACAATTCACCATGGCATGAGACCATAGGAGCTTTTGAAGCCTACGAACTTGGGAACATTCCCTGAATTTTCCAAGGTCGGAGGCCATTTCAGTGAAAAGTTATTTATTTTTCAAATGCATGTTGCTTGTTTTGAGTATTTTAATTCCAAAAATTAGCATGTTGTGAAATAAATTCTAGGAAAATTTGGTGATGTTCCTTATGACCAGAGAACCACTAGGAAAAATAGGTTTTGACTTAGTTCATTCAAAACAACCACTAATTGACTTAAACACCCAAAATAGGTCTTTAATTAATTAGAGTTAACCAGGTATCAAATTGACTTGAAATCAATTCTCCACTGATCTTTAGGATCAGAGGAACCCACCATAAAAATTTGAAGTCGATTGGACTTGGTTAGCCTACATTAATTGGGTTGATTAAGTCGCTTAGCCATTTTAAACTTTAAAAATTCATAACTTTTAAAATACTTTTCAAAAATTCACCAAATTGGTTTTGGAGCCTCTCTGATATCAGGGAACCTAAGAAAATTAAAATTTCAATTTTCTAAAAAAGTTGATTTTTAATAATGTTTTAATATTTTTAATAATTAAAAAATAATAAAAATCACAAAAATAATAAAATTCACCAAAATGTCACAGTTTGAATTTTAATCACTTAGGAACAAATCCCACATTTTTCCTAGGTCTATTTAGTGAGATATTAAATTTTAAAGCCCTAAGGTAATTTTAAAAATTAAAAAAATGTATTTTCTGGTATTTTCACTAAAATAATTATAATAAATCATAGAAAAATCAGAAAATTGCAAAATTTGTTTCTCTGGTTTCTTTGATATCAGAGAGATTTTTGAAAAATATAAAATCCATTTTTCAACATCTATTTTATTTTTAAATTGATTAACACTCCAAAACTCAAAATAATTATAATAAAAATAAATATAATTCAAAAAATCACCAAAATTGGTCCAAGTGCTTCTCTGGTCATTAGGAATGTCCCTAATTTTCTTAAGGACAGAAACTTTCCTTTGGTCATGTTATCAAATTTTCCTTGAAAATCTCTATTTTCCACCCAAAATAATTATATAAATAAATTAAATACAGAAAAATCACATTCTCTCCTCTCATGTCTTTATTGACATATGAGTGAAGTCACATAAAAATTTCAAGTTCATTTAAGTTCAATTTAGTGAGTTATGAAATTATTAAGCTTAAGGAGTAAAATGGTAATTAAACTTTTAACCCTTAATTAAAACTTTAGGTTTAATAAAAAATCAACAAGTAAAATATTTGATCTTAATCTGGTTTGGATGATTGAAATTTAAATAATTAAAGGGTAGAAACCCATTAAACAATTTTTAAATGATTAAACTTTAATTAAATAATGGATTAAATTTGGAAGAATAATAAAATTGGAATTATTAAAATAGGGATATTTATTAGGAAGAGATTTATTCTTTAATTTAGAAATCCCTAAACTAATTATATCATTAATACTCAATTTTTAATTAAAATGATAACTCAAATTTAAAATATTAAAAGACTTAATTAAATTATTAAACTCTTTTGAAATTTCAATTAAAATCAAAAATAAAATAAATTAAATCAAATTAAATTAAATTAAATCAAATTAAATTAAATAATTAAATTAAATTAAATAATTAAATTAAATTAAATTAAATCAAATTAAATTAAATAATTAAATTAAATTAAATAATTAAATTAAATTAAATTAAATCAAATTAAATTAAATTAAATAAAACAATTAAAATTAAATTAAATTAAATTAAATTTAATAATTAAATTAAATTAAAATTTAATAATTAAATTAAATTAAATTAAATAATTAAATTAAATTAAATTAAATTAATTAAATTAAATCAAATTAAATTAATTAAATTAAATTAAATAATTAAATTAAATTAAATCAAATCAAATTAATTAAATACCAAATCAAATTAAATTGAACTATGTTAAATTAAATCAAACTCAATTAAATTAAATTAAATTAAATATAAAACAACTTGAACACTATTCCAAATTTAAACCCTTTAACTTAAATCAAATCATTTGAATACCAATTTACCCTTGAAAGTTTTAGTTATCATAACTCCTAAACAGAACATTAAATGAAATGTTACTTCAACTTATAGGATATTCAAATGTCCTAGTTCACTGAGCAAGATAATAATAAAACTTGAAATTCTTGGACGATTAATTCATTTGTATAATTAAATTCATTTGGACTTAAAACAATCCTAGAAATATTGAAAAGATGTTTAAGATTCCTCTTAAGCACTTCCTCAATATGATAGGACATTTATAAGAACAATTGGGTTTAACTATTCTTTGATGAAGAAAATCGTCTTAAACCAAACACAAAGAACCTAGACGTCATAGGAAATGACTAGCTATAGGATTAGGAATTTGGTAGAAAACCATAACCCTTCCCTTAGCTTTACTAGGAACTTGCTTAAATATTCTAATTGTGTTTTAAGTGCGGCTTGGGATGACGGGAAGACCCTCAGGGTACGCTTTTATTTTTATTGCGATTTACTTTCTTGCAATTTACATTATTGCAATTTATTTAATCGCATCGCACTTACTTTTCTTGCATGATAAACAACTGTTGCATGAAAACCCACACCTTTAGGATAGACTCTAAAGCTGAAACCAAAACTAAGTTAAAAGTCATTGCAAGATAAAATTCACCGCCACGACATTTCAAAATATAAAACAACTCAAAATTTAATCACAAACGAACACAAAACTACAATTGCAACTAAATTAAAACGTCTGTTGGATGATCGGGAATACCTCGGATGATGTAACCTACGTGTTGCTAACGGGATTTCCCACGGTCTAAATGAAAGTGTGGAACTCATTCGGTTGAGTTTAGCAAATTCATGCGGGCTAAGTGAATCCGATAAAAATAATGATGCGGAAGGATGGAACCAGTGGGATCTTAACCGGTGTCGTTATAATCGACTTTAAGATTTGTTTTAATCAAAATACAAAACACTTGGAAATTAAGACTTCTCTAAACCAAAACACTTTTCTCATCCCACGATTTATGGCTTCTAAAACTAAACCTCTGCAACAACAAGGGGCTTGGAGCATGGTGGGCGGCACGGCCATCGTCGTCGGCAGAAACTTGAACCTATTTCAGCAAAACTTTCCTAGAATTAAATAACCAAGCCATAGGACTTCGAGGTAGTTTGCACTAGTGCAACATAAATCCTCAACCTTTTCGTTAGGCACTTGCATAATCATTTTATGCAAATTAAGCCCTAACCAGGTCTTAGGATTCGAGGTAGTCGTCCGATACGACAATAAACCCTCACATCTTCTGAAATCTATTTGTTTGATTTTATCATACAAATATAAGCCCTAATTAATTAAAATTGGCGAAGATTGAAATACTAAATAAACATTAGGACTTTCCTAAATCCAAGCCAAACAATAGGATAGTCGGGAAATTACCGAAGTTCACTTCGAATCGGTTGATTTCTCCTACCATTCTTCCTTTGGATTCACAAAATAAAATGTTCCAAAATTTGATCCATTCCCTATTGAAACTCCAAAATTCAATCTTTGAAAACCTTAAACTGCGAAATTCTTGAGAGCGGAATTATTGATTATTATCGAGAGTTTTCTTAAGTGATTCCCGTCACTTAAGATGTAATTAACTATAGGGGCTTGCCCTTATAGGGAATTTTAAAGAACCTGAGTAATATAAACCACTGTTTAATACTTTCATATTAAACGGGGAATTTGTCGGCTTATAAAATTGGTTCGCGGACCAAACGGATGTCACAAAACTTCTAGTTTATTTGATCGAGCCCCACCATCGAGCGGTGTGTCTATCCTTAGGGATAGATACACGGTTTGTGGTGCGGTGCTCGTTTATATAAACTATTTGGAATGTGAGATCGGTTTAATCTCATATCTTAAAACTTTCAAATTTAAAAATTATTTTCAAAGCCAAATACTACTTTCTAAAATTATATATATATTTAAATCAAATTTAAAATTTAAATTCGCCGACAACTTCTGTTAGGCGACCATTTTTCAAAATAAAACACACAACCCTAAAAATAAGCCGTACAAATTCTGGCGACTCCGCTGGGGAGTATTCCTCTCTCCATTATAATCAAATAATTCTGCTTTCAAAAATCGGTAGTGTATCCATGTCCCTAATGGATCAAACTACCCTTCTTTCCGTTGGAATACTATGTTCATTTCTATCTTGAGCAAGTATAGCCAACATTCTCTCGGATTTAGGAGCCACTTGTTTAGACACCCCTAAACGAGAGAGGTTCGAGATCCTTTTACCTCATTTACGAGGTAGGGTGGACCCCGATAGGTGTTAGTTTAGGAGTGATCCTTCGAGTCGGGAAGTCTTGCTTAAGACTTTCTTTTCCTTTCTGAATCGGATTCCTTACCTTCTCTACACCTTTGAACATCCCGTTCTAAATAAACAAACCCTCTAATAAGTGATTCTTTTAATAAATAATTCCTTCTTATAAATATATGAACAAGAATGAGTTCGGACTCTTTTCAATTCCTTTCTTTTCGTCCTGAAGAAAAGAAGCATAGCTTGAGACTAACAACCAGAATCTACCTTGCAGAAATGGAAGCCCCGAAACTGATTTTCTCCTTCACCAACGAATTTGGACTTCGTCTGTCTATAAGGATGAGCTGCCCGACAATGGGGTCATCCAGATTCGGACGAGGATTCGAAAACTACGAACGTCGAGGTCTTCGACGTCTCCCTCTTTGCACCGACAAACAAGGTATCCGAAGCCGAGGAGCCACTCGCTCGAGTTCAACCTTAGGTCGACCCAAGAGTTTCCTCCTACCAGAAGGGTCCCGACTAGGAGGAATACTGCTGCGTCGGCGGGAGGAGCGTTCTCACTACCCCCACTGGTCTAGTTGTTCCGCACCTACCCCGACTTCGCCGAATCAAAGGGGAAAGGAATCCGGAACTATGATAAACCCGTTACCGTGGAGGGTACGGATCTTCTGTAAGACCTTCGTCTTCGAAATCGGGTCCGAGTTCGAAGATTCCTTCGACGACAAAAACCCAAAGAAGAAATAGAAATAGAAGGATCGCCGGGGAAGCCGGAGGCTGCCGAGATTGCCTTCCTGGAGGAAATTCCGGAGTTACCGGAATATACACCGCTACCGGAATATACACCATCGCTCGACTACATACCACTTTTGGGAGGAAGCGGGTTCCATCCCCTCTCCGCCGCGAGAGGATGAGGAGAATGTTCGCAAGATTGCTGCCACATTACCACGAGCCCGCATACTACAACGATAACCGCAAGAAAGAACCGGAACTACGCCGTTTGCTCGACTGCAAACTTTGGTAGAAAAGCTAGCAAAGAAGGAAAAGCGCCCCGTGTCGGAAATTCTACGAAGGATAGGGCGGGTGCCGGTCAAATCCGTCTTGGGCCTCGAGTAGAACCCGCCGTCATGATAGAAAAGCCGAGCGAGAGAATGAAGGCTAGCCCGCTCGTCGTAGTATCGGGGTTACGGATTAGGGAGGATACCACCTTCCGGCATTTGGCCGATGAGACCATGCGGTCATAGACCTTCTGCTGCTAGAAGGATGGTGTGGCGTCCCACTACGGGGCGATTGAGAGCGAAACGACAGCCCAGAAAGAAAGTCTCGCCGGGAGGCCGGAATGCGAAGAAAGTGCTACTTGCGATGAAGGGGACTCATGAAAAAAGGACCGGCAACCATCGCATGACAACCACGAAGATACACGAAAGCTCCGCTAGAAGATGCCATGGAAAAGTTGAGGACCGACATCCGACGGTTGGCAAAAGAAAGAGAAGAAAAGTTCGGAGATGAGATCGACTCATCGGAATTCATGGACAACGAATATGCGAGAAATCAACATGGTTGAGACACGAGCTTCATCATCTTCTCGAGGTGCTCCTGCGGCCGCGGAAGAGAGGAGCCGGAACCGATGAAGAGACGGCTTCGGGAAAAGGACGACACGATCGCTCGAATGGCGAAGAGGATGGAAGAGATGGCCATAGCTCGGCCACTCTCCAAAGTCAAGTACAACCACATAGAGAGACACCCCCGAAGTCATTCACATCGTAGACGGAGGAAAGGAGATTACATCCGTCGATGGGGATGACCAGTGAAAAGGATACGGCACGGAGCATGATACACGAAAAGGATATCAAAAACTTGGTAGAACGAGCGGAGTGCGAGAAGCCCTAGCACAATCGAAGAACGGGACATCTATTCGGACGGGTAGACCTTGCCGGAAGAATTCGACGCTCGTCCGATACCCGAAGGGCTTCGTACCACCTCTGTTTAAGACCTTCGACGGAACCGGAAACCCCGACGGCATGTTGCACACTTTCGTGCCGGTTGTTGCAATGCGGCGGGAGCGATGCGCTACTCTTCCGACGAGTTCGTTAGCGATCGTCGGGAATCGCCTTCGGCCGGTATGCGGAGTACCCAACGGATGCCGTAAAGACATTCTCGGAGCTAGAGAGCCTCTTCATTAAGCGATTTGCCGGAGCTCGGCACCACATCACTATAGGTGATTTAGTGGTAGAGAAACAAAGGCCGAATGAAACTCTAGTGGATTACATACTTCGATGGAGAAATTTAAGTATGAAGTGTGAACCACAAGCTGCAAGAACAACATGCGATCGGCATCTTGCTTAAAAGCATTCACGGCCCGATAGCACTTCTCCTCAAGGGATTCACTATTAAGACTTTTGAGAAGTTGTTAAGCAAGGCCGGAAGCTTGCAAGAAGAGGCGAAGCAATTAAGTTTTGCCGACAAGACGGACAAGCGAAGCCGGTGAAGACTTTCGAAAAGAAATGCGGGGTCGTTGCAGCGAGTTGACAAAGGCAAACAACCGATGCAAATACCACACGAACGGCCGCAACAACCACAACAAAATTACCGAGCAACCCCGGTCCAAGCTATCGGTCGTCTCCGCGAGTATGAACAACCGTCTCGTCCGCAACGTACATTGAGGGAGCTTCGAGCGAGAGAATATCCGTTCAAGAATGAAGCAAGTACAAAGATGTTCCGTAGCTTAATGAAAACTCCGGATTTCCAGTCGCCGAGCCCAAAAGACCAGAGGAAGTCAACAAGAAAGGTGATCCCAACTTTTGCCCCTACCATCGGATGCTTGGGCACAAGATAGAAGACCGCATTACCTTCAAAAGTTGGCTCAACGACAACCTTCGGAAAGGAAATATAACAATCCCGAAGGAGTACATGAAGGAACCCCAGAAAGGAGGTTCCGTCAATGTTATCTCAACCGATCCCGTCATTCCGATAGATCCCTATGCACCTGACGATGGATGGACTACCGCCTGGACGAGATCTTCGAAGAAGATTTTAGACAACATCCGAACCGCTTCGGTGCGAGCTTCAATTCGAGTTCGAGACCCGTTAAGCCGGTACTTATCACTTGCGATAGAAGAGCCACCTCGACAGGAGAAAATCGAAGAGAAGAAGAAAATTGACGAAGAAGAGGGGCCGAGACTCCTAAGGCTAGACTAGGGGCTCGCTTATCCTAGGATAGTTGTTTCGATTCGGGGGAGAAATCCTTCGAACCTCTGATTTTGTATGATTATCTGCTCACTTCGGTGGGATCATATAATGATAAGGGTGATGGCGTTGGCTACGTTTTGACTGTTTCTAACGATTACGTAACTAGCGACAATCCGAGCGTCGATTTCGATACCAACAACAATTCTCAAATCATACATGATCTCGACGATCACAATGACGAAGAAGGCATCCATCGAGGAGGCTACGAGAGCTCGACAAGAAACGGCTCTATCCGCGAGTTTCGAGGAGCTCCGGTTACGATAGAGTTAGAGCCTTCGGATTTTGAAGATAATCCGGAAGAGCCGGTCATTCCGATTCGGGAGGAAACACCGACAAACTCGACACTAGATTCAGAAGAAATTACAGAAGTCAACTTGAGAAGTGGAAGAGTTCTACCTCCGAGAATGGGTCCAAAAGACAAAGGAAAGCAGGTGGTTGTTCAAGAAGAACCAACCCCAGCGGAAGAAATACCCATTCGAGAAGAAGCCGAGACGCAGGAGAACAAAGTGGACTACAACGTGCTAGCCCATCTTAGGAAACTACCGGCCAAGCCGAGCATCTACGATGCTCTCATCTTATCGAAGGAGATGAGAGAAGCTCGATCGAGGCCTTACTTGATCCGAAAATTTGCTTAGCTCAAATG
Source organism: Papilionanthe hookeriana x Papilionanthe teres (assembly GCA_022702705.1). NCBI lineage: Eukaryota > Viridiplantae > Streptophyta > Magnoliopsida > Asparagales > Orchidaceae > Papilionanthe > Papilionanthe hookeriana x Papilionanthe teres. The sequence goes on from JAKZJZ010002144.1 coordinate 16,223, forward strand.
GCCGGAGATTCCTTGGATGAGGTTTGCTCGTTAAAGGAACAGCGAGGTGTTACCTTCACGGACAATGACCTACTTGGGACGGCGAGATCACGACCGACCGTTGTACATTTCGGTTACGATTGGGAAGTTTACGCTCTCAGGAGTTTTGGTGGATCCGGGAGCATCGATCAATATAATGAGTCTTCGAACACTAGCATACTTGGAAATTGATGCTCGTGAGCTCGAGGCCGACAAAATGTTATTAAGAGGATTCAACCGGAAAGGAGAAAGAGCCCTCGGGTCAATAACGCTGCCGATGAAGACCGGTGATTTAGCAAAGACAACCGCAAAATTTCATATAATCGATTCGAAACGTCGTTCAACGCTCTCTTGGGCCGACCATGGATACATGAAAACGAGGATGGTACCATCATCTCTACACCGAGTGCATCAAGTACTACGATGGAGGGGAACGAGTGCATCAAAGGTGACTTACAACCATTCTCCGTACATGAGATTGGAGTCCATGAAGATGCGACTTATTATGCACCGCCAAAGAAAACAATCTTCTCCGGAGATACCATAACAAATAAAGCAAAGAAAGTTCGAGACAACGAAGAACTGCGAAGTTCTAGTCCAACGAGTCACTCACCACTCCCTTCCGGCGAGATGGTGAAGGTTTCTCCACAACTCGCATCCGAGGTCGAGGCCGGGGACGAGGCCGTGGTAGGAGACACTAGGACAATTGGACGAAGAAACCGGCCATCAATGTTGATTGGTATGATAGTTCCGAAGAAGAAAAAGAAATCAAGCAAGAAGCGACAACAATAAGTCGAAAGAAGCCGCAATACAAGATCTCCCTCGAAGATGAAAAGAACGAAGAATACAAATCAATGTACGAGAAGATTAACCACTACGTACATACTATGACCCTAACTCCGATCCATTCTAATAAGATCGAGGGTATGGAGGTCAAAGAGGTACGTAGTGACGGTGCAAAGCCGATCAAATTCTACCGTGGTGCTTCTTCCTCCAAAACCGAAAATAATGTACAATTCGAAGATGTCACTTCATCGAATTAATGGAATTACCTTTTGAGTGGTACTCTCCCCGTGTTCAAAATTTAATTCAACGTGGTTTCTTACCTTGACAATGGACAAAATGCCAATCACAACATTTTGAAAAGTTATGGAATAACTCCGGTCGTCCTCCCGATTCAAAGTATGGACTCGGATTCGGCACAGTAGGGTCAGTTGACGATACTGAATTTTGCTTGGTTGTCACTTGCAAATCCAATGAAAACTGCATGGAAACTACAAACGAACTCGAAGATTTACAAATTGGAGACGCTCCACCAGAATTCGAAGAAGAAATCAAATCTACGATAGATGAGTTAACGGAAGTTAACTTGGGTACTAGCGAAGAGCCTAGACTTACCTTTGTTAGCTCCTTACTCGATAAAGAAGACTCCGAAGAAATAATCAAGTTATTAATGGAATTTAAAGAGCTTGTTTTGCTTGGAGCTATGATGAAATGTCGGGATTAGCCCCGAGAGGTTGCGGTCCATAAGCTAGGAGTGGATCCTACTACGTTCCGGTCGGACAAGGTCCCGAAGAATGCGTACTGGAAATCGAACAACAAGTCATAGCCGAAGTTAAAAAGTTAATAGACGCTAAATTTGTCCGTGAAGAACAATACCCGACACAGGTTAGCCAATGTGGTGCCGGTCGAGAAGAAGAATGGTCGGATCGGAATTTGTGTGGACTTCGGAGATTTAAACAAGGCATGTCCAAAAGATGAATTCCCTCTACCAATTCCAGAGCGATGATCGATATTGCTTCGACACATGAAATATTCTCATTCATGGATGGATCTTCGGGATACAACCGGATAAAAATGGCTCCGAGAAGATGAAAAGCTTACGGCATTCGAACGCCGATCGGAGTATTTTGTTACACGGTGATGCCATTCGGACTGAAAAACGCAAGAGCAACCTACCAAAGAGCAATGACAAGAATTTTTGATGATCTCATCCACAATCAAGTCGAATGCTACGTGGACGATGTCGTCATCAAAAGCAAAGTAAAGGAAAACCACCTGTATGATTTGAGAATTGTTTTCGAACGATTAAGACAATTTAACCTTAAGATGAATCCCTTAAAATGCGCCTTCGGCGTCACCTCCGGGAAATTCTTAGGATTCGTTGTCCGACATCGTGGAATTGAAATCGATCCGGAGAAGATTAAAGCTATCTTAGAAATGCCGCCTCCCAAAACCTTAAAACAATTACGATCTTTTCAAGGGAAGGCTGGCATATCTTCGACGCTTTATCTCGAACTCGTCGGGTAGGTGTCGGCCTTTCTCGGCACTAGTTAAAAAGGACGCCAAATTTATTTGGGAAGAGAAATGCCGAGAAGGCCTTCGAAGACATTAAACGATATTTAATGACACCTCCTGTCTTAGCGACCCCGGTCTCGAGTAGACCGTCGATACTTTACACCGCGGCTCTAGACGACTCCTCGGAGCCCTGTTAGCCCGGGTCGATGATGAGGGTAAAGAAAATGCTCTTTACTACTTAAGTCGTCGTTTACTTCCGACGGAAGTAAGGTATCCCGCAATTGAAAAGCATTGTTTGGCCACGATCGTCGCCGCTCAAAAGCTCGGGCACTACATGCTTTCTCATAAGGTCAACTTGATTTCGAAGTTTAATCCATTGCAATACTTGATGACTCGTCCAACACTTTCCGGCGGACTTGCCGGATGGTCAATGATATTATTGCAATTCGATATAACTTTCGTGCCTCTGCGTGCCGTAAAGGGACAAGTCTTAGCAGACTTCCTCGCAGCACATCCTTTGCCGGCCGAATCTCCTCTCAATGACGATCTGCCAGACGAACAAATAATGAACCTAGAAGACCCTGATGATCGACGTTGGGAATTGTATTTCGACGGAGCATCTTCAGCACACAAAGACGAAGAATCACAAGTGATAGTGCCCGGTAAGGCAGGAATCGGGCTAATCTTTATAACACCGGAGCGGGGGATGTTAAAACTCTCGATAATAATCAGTAGTTTTGCTCTCAAGAATTTCAAAGTTTAAGTTTTCAAGGGATTGAATTTTAGAATTTCAATAGGGAATGGATCAAATTTGGAACATTTTGTTTTGAGAATTCAAAGGAAGAAAAGTAGGAGAAATTATAGATTCGAAGCAGACTTCGGTAATTTCCCGACTATCCTATTGTTTGGCTCAGATTTAAGAAAATCCTAATGTTTATTTGATATTTCAATCTTGCCAATTTTAATTAATTTGGACTTATATTTGTATGATAAAATCATACAAATAGCATTGAAGATGTGAGGGTTTATGTCGTATCAAATGACTACCTCAGAGTCCTAAGATCGGTTAGGGCTTAATTTACATGACATGATCATGCAAATGCCTAACGAAGAGTTGAGGATTTATGTTGCACAAGGCAAACTACCTCGAAATCCTATGGCTTAGTTATTTAATTCTAAGAAAGTTTCTGTGAAGTAGACTCGAGTTTTTCGATGACGATGGGCTGTGCTGCCCACCATGCTCACGAGCTCCTTGTTATTGCAGAGGTTTAGTTATAGAAGTCATAAATCAGGAGATGAGAAAAGTGT
>JAKZJZ010002145.1:0-19804 GCA_022702705.1 Papilionanthe hookeriana x Papilionanthe teres
ATCTCTTAAAGGTTTGGGTTGATTTATATTTTCAATTGCTGGATTATTTGCCATTTGAGTTAAATTTATAGTTTCTTTTCTCTTTTTTCTAATTCTTTTAATAGCGTGCTCTAATTCCGAATCGTAAGGTATTAAACTTTCAGTTCCAAATTTACGCATACACAAATTAAGTAGATTATTATTATTATTATTATTTAAAAATAGTTCGTTACTCTAGTAATTATCTTTAATAATTATTTTATTAATTACCTTAATAATTACTTTACTTCCCCAACGGTACCAAAAACTTGACCTGGGGTTGGGAGGCAGCAGGGTTTATATGATTGCGGAGCATTATATTATATATTTTATAAATGATTATCAGAGTAAAATTAGCAATTGTGTCCCCCCCCCTTTTATCAACCCAAGTATACATATTGTTCAAGTAATAAAGGGCTCCATTGGAGTCCTATATATCGATCCCACAGGGAAGTTTAGAGATTAATAACTAATTTTAACATATGCAATTACTATCTAGTGTACAAAAATAAAGAACGCTTATACTAAACTCTATTACTTAATTTTTAAATAGAAGATTGCAATTTAGAAAAAATATCTTTCTCTTTGTTAAGAAAATTAAGTGAATGAATAATTAAATTAGTTAGGATTATATTGTGCCAAATAGGAGCATTCCTATTCCTTACCCTTTAGTCCAGGCATAATGAACATTGACTAATCCTATGCTTGGTTACTGAATTTGCGGCTAGGCTGGGAGGATACCGGCTGCCACTTCAGAGCTCCCACGTTCCCCTCGCCTAAGGGCTAACATCTACACTTCAGCTCCCAAACAATAGGACCAAAATGAAGATTTTAGTTTGTCACACTAAAATATCCAATTCTACACCCGATAAATAATATTTTCCTATTTATTTGTACCCTCCTTCCAAGGCTTTTGACTTCCCCGAATCTTAAATGTAATCTTTACTATAGTTGATATATCAATATATTTTAATAATTCAATTGGCCAAATTGAAAGTTAATTAAGATTTAAGTAAAAAGATTATCACAAATTTATTTAATATTTTTAGACACAACTAATTTAATTCTTCATTTCATAAAATCTCAACAACAAGGAGAAAGACAAAGAAAACTACTCAGAATGCATAGGAAAAATAACACAAAACTTGGATTTCATTTAAAGTTATAAAACAATAAATAAAAACTTATCTCAAATCTTCTCCCCCAAGCAGACTCCTTGAAGTTCATCTAACTCTTCCTTCTAGTACAACACAGTTAATTATACTTACTAATATACTCTAAAACACAATAATGCACACACAATAGACTCACCACACACTACTGACTTCCACAAAACACACACACAAAAAAAACACACATTTTCGGCCTAAATCTGTCTCTATTTAAAGAGTAAGCAAAATATCCAAAGGTTGCTTAAGCACCTCTTCAAAAAGCATCCAGATTCAATGTATTTGGCTTGAACCGACATTTTCGCCATCGGCGGGCTCGATCTCACCGTCAGTGGGCTTCTAAAACATTGGCTAACCTCTAAGGCTCACTGTCGGCGGGCTCGATCTCACCGTCGGCGGGCTCCTTTATAATATATTCAAAACTTTCGAGAAAATCACGCTGTTGTCGGCATATTTTTAGGTTGTGTGATATTTTAAAAAGGGGTCGCCTAACAGAAGTTGTCGGCGAATTTTAAATTTAAATATATATATAATTTAGAAAGTAATATTTGATTTTGAAAATAATTTTAAAGAATTTTAAGATATGAAATCAAACCGATCTCACATCCCAAATAGTTTATATAAACGAGCACCGCACCACAAACCGTGTATCTATCCCTAAGGATAGACACATCGCTTGATGGTGGGGCTCGGCTAAATAAACTAGAAGATTTGTGACATCCGTTTGGTCTCGCGAACCAATTTTATAAGCCGACAAATTCCCCGCTTAATATGAAACTATTAAACAGTGGTTTATATTACTCGGGTTCTTTAAAATTCCCTATAAGGGCAAGCCCCTATAGTTAATTACATCTTAAGTGACGGGAATCACCTAAGAAAACTCTCGATAATAATCAATAATTCCGCTCTCAAGAATTTCAAAGTTTAAGTTTTCAAAGGATTGAATTTTTGAAATTTCAAAAGGGATTAGCTCAAATTTGGGACATTTTATTTTGGAAATTCAAAGGAAGAAAAGTAGGAGAAATTACGGATCCGAAGCTTGAACTTCGGTAATTTCCCGACTATCCTATTGTTTGGCTTGGATTTAGGAAAGTCCTAACGTTCATTTAATGTTTTAATCTTGCCAATTTTAGTTAATTAGGGCTTATATTTATATGATAGAATCATACAAATCGCTCGGAAGATATGAGGGTTTATGTCGTATCGGACGACTACCTCGGAATCCTAAGACCGGTTAGGGCTTAATTTGCCATGCAAATGCCTAACGAAGAGTTGAGGATTTATGTTGCACTAGGCAAACTACCTCGAAGTCCTATGGCTTTGTTATTTAATTCTAAGAATGGTTTTCGTCGACGACGATGGCCGTGCCGCCCACCATGCTCCGAGCTCCTTGTTGTTGCAGAGGTTTAGTTTTAGAAATCATAAATCGAGGGATGAGAAAAGTGTTTTGGTTTAGAGAAGTCTTAATTTCCAAGTGTTTTTTGTGTTTTAATTAAAACAAATCTTAAAGTTGATTAAACGAACCGATTAAGATCCCACGGTTCCGTCATCCCGCACCGTTATTTTCATCGAATTCACTTAGTCCGGATGAATTTGCTAAACTCAACTAAATGAGTTCCACACTTTCATTTAGACCGTGGGAAATCCCGTTAGCAACACGTGGGTTACATCATCCGAGGTATTCCCGATCATTCAATGAGACGTTTTAGTTTAGTTGTAATTGTAGTTTTGTGTTCGTTTGTGATTAAATTTTGAGTTGTCTTATATTTTGAAATGTTGTGGAGGTGAATTTTATCTTGTAGTGTCTTTTAATTTAGTTATGGTTTTCAGCTTTGGTTTCGTCCTAAAGGTGTAGGTTTTCATGCAACTCGTTGTTTATCATGCAAGAAGAATAAGTGCGATGCGATTAAATAAATTGCAATAAAATAAATTGCAATAAAATAAAAGCATACACCGGAGGGTCTTCCCGTCATCCCAAGCCGCACTTAAAACACAATTTAGAGCATTTAAGCATTCATAGCAACTTCCTAGGTAAAGCTAAGGGAAAGGGTTATGGTTTTCTACCAAGTTCCTAATCCTATAGCTAGTCATTTCCTATGACGTCTAGAGTTCTTCGTGTTTTTAGTTTGAGGACGATTTTCTTCATCAAAGAATAACTAAGTTCAATTGTTCTTATAAATATCCTATCATATCGAGGAAGTTCTTAGGAAGGGTCCTAAACATCTTTTCAATATTTCTAGGATTGTTTTAAGTCCAAATGAATTTAGTTATATAAATGAATCGATCGTCCGAGGTTTTCAATTTTTGTTAACTTGCTCAGTGAACTAGGATATTTGAATGTCCTATAAGTGAAGTAACATTTCATTTTATATTCCATTTAGGAGTTATGATAATTAAAGCTTTTAAGGGCAAAATGATATTTAATGATTTCGTGATTCAAATTTAAGTTCAAATTAATGATTTAAGTTTGGAATAGTGTTCAAGTTATTTTAGATTTATTTTTGAGTTCTTTATGTCTTAGGTGATGTTATTTAATTCAACTTAATTCAATTTAATTTAATTTAATTTAATTTAATTTAATTTAATTCAATTTAGTTTGATTTGATTTAATTTAAATCAATTTAGTTTGATTTGATTTAATTTTTAATTTAATTTAATTTAATTTAATTTAATTTAATTTAATTTAATTTAATTTAATTTAATTTATTTAATTTTATTTATTTAATTTTATTTAATTTAATTTAATTTAATTATTTAATTTTATTTAATTTAATTTAATTTAATTTAATTTAATTTACTTAATTTAATTTAATTTTTAATTTTATTTATTTAATTTAATTTATTTAATTCATTTAATTTAATTTAATTTAACTTTTAATCTTAATTTAAATTAATTTAATTTTAATTTAATTTACTTAATTTAATTTAATTTTTAATTTAATTTAATTTAATTTTAATTGAAATTTTTGAAGGAGTTTAATGATTTAATTTTAGTTTAATGATTAAGTCTTTTAATATTTTAAATTTGAGTTATCATTTTAATTAAGAGTTGAATATTAATGAGATGATTAAATTTAGGGATTTTTAAATTAAAGAATAAATCTCTTCCTAATAATATCCCTATTTTAATAATTCCAATTTTATTATTCTTCCAAATTTAATCAATTATTTAATTAAGGTTTAATCATTTTAAATTGCTTAATGGGTTTCTACCCTTTAATTATTAAATTTCAATCATCCAAATCGAGGTTAGAATCAAATATTTTACTTGTTAATTTTTTTATTAAACCTAAAGTTTTAATTAAGGGTTAAAATTTTAATTACCATCTTGCCCTTTAAGCTCAATAATTTTATAACTCACTAAATTGAACTCAAATGAACTTGAAATTTTTATGTGACTTCACTCATATGTCAATAAAGACATGAGAGGAGAAAATGTGATTTTTCTGTATTTAATTTATTTATATAATTATTTTTAGTAGAAAATAGAGATTTTCAAGGAAAATTTGATAACATGACCAAGGGTAAGTTTCTGTCCTTAAGAAAATTAGGGGACATTCCTAATGACAAGAGGACCACTTGGACCAAATTTTGTAATTTTTTGAATTATATTTTATTTATTAGAATTATTTTAAGTTCTGGAGTATTAATTAATTTAAAAATAAAATAAATGTTGAAAAATAAGTTTTATAATTTTTAAAATTCTCTCTGATATCAAGGAAATCAGAGAATCAAATTTTACAATTTTCTGATTTTTCTTTCATTTATTATAATTATTTTGGTGAAAATGCTAGAAAATACATTTTTTTAATTTTAAAATTACCCTAGAGCTTTAAAATTTAATATCTCACTAAATAGACCTAGGAAAAATATGGGGTTTGTTCCTAAGTGATTAAAATTCAAAATATGACATTTTGGTGAATTTTATTATTTTTGTGATTTTTATTATTTTTTAATTATTAAAAATATTAAAATAATATTAAAAATCAACTTTTTTAGAAAATTGAAATTTTAATTTTCTTAAACTCCCCTGATATCAGAGAGACTCCAAAACCAATTTGGTGAATTTTTGAAAGGTATTTTGAAAGTTATGAATTTTTAAAGTTTAAAATGACTAAATGGCTTAATCAACCCAATTAATAGGGCTAACCAAGTCCAATTGACCTCAAATTTTTATGGTGGATTCCTCTGATCCTAAAGGTCAGTGGAGAATTGATTTCAAGTCAATTTGATGTATGGTTAACTCTAATTAATTAGAGACCTATTTTAAGTGTTTAAGCCAATTAGGGTTGTTTTAAGTGAATTAACTCAAGTCCTATTTTTCCTAGGGTTCTCTGGTCATAAGGAACATCACCAAATTTTCCTAGGATTTATTACACAACATGCTATTTATTGGAATTAAAATACTTAAAACAGCAACATGCATTTGAAAAATCAATAACTTTTCACAGAGATGGCCTCTGACCTTGGAAAATTCAGGGAATGTTCCTAAGTTCAGAGGCTTCAAAAGCCCTATAGTCTCATGCCATGGTGAATTGTATGAATGCATGGAGAATTAAAACAATGCAGGGAGTAAATAATTAATTAAAAATAAAATACTTGGACAAAATTAATTAATTTCTTTTCCACATTATTCTCCTCTCGTTCACCGAGCAAGAGGGTATTTTTATTTTATTTTTATGATTTTCCTACACAAAGTTATGAATTTTTGAAGTTTAGGGAATTAAATAAATAGAAAATACCCCTAATTTTCTACTTATCCACGCGGCGCCGCCGAAACATCGACAGCTCCGAAGTGCCGCGTGGCGCGCTCCCATTCGACGCCGCCATCCGCGTCGGCGCTCCCGGACCCGCCGTATCGCTCCGTCCTCCGATCCGACGCGATCCCGGCCGTCCGTCCGCGCGTGTATTAAATGGACGCGCATCCGTTCATCGTCCCCAAGTGTCCTCACCCGAGAGCCGTCCACACTAAATCCTTAATATCTCACTCGATACTCAATGGATTTTCATGTTCTTATGCTTCTATGGATTCGTCTCGAAGAGACGAACACATCTATACTGGTTATCATGCATCGAAATTAAGGCATTTGAAATGGAGAATCTCCGGAAGCTCGGGATGAAGAATTAGTTCATACCTTCGCTCGCAGAAGTGCGGCTTCGATCCGAGAGTTGTTGCACCTTCGATCGGATCCCGGCAAGCTCCGGATGAAGTCTCCCGGTCCGGTGAATCGTCTAGACGTGATTTCGACCAAGCCCGATCACAAAGCTTGGAGGGCCGGAGCAACCGGGTGGCCTCGGAGATGGGGCTTTTGCCGGTGGACACCTTCCCTCGGTCCGGTGAAGGTGTAGAACCAATCAATTCGGGGATTGGCTCACCGTGGAGAAGTGTCCTGGTTTTGGGTGGAATTTCAACTCGAAATCGAGCTCGCAGCAGAAGAAATGGCAGGGGGATCTCACCTGGGGATCAAGTGCTCTAAGTATGGAGAATGATCCGGAGCAATTTTGGCGAGTTTCGGTAAGGTCCGGTTCAAGCACCTCTTCATGGCCGAGAGGGTGAGGGGTTTGGAATAGGAGAGGTCGGAGGGCCTCCTGTGGGAAGTTAGGGCTTGGGATCAGCCTGCTCTGGTGAGGAGAAGAACAGCCATGGTGACCACTAGGCATGGGGCGACTCGACAAGGGAGAATTCCAAAGTTCGGCTCCTCCCAAGGTCTCGGCCATGGTGTTTTCCGGCGGCTCGGTGGCCGGCCGGCTGTGCACCGGTCACCATCTTGTTCGAGTGGGTCGTGGCCTGGGGTTTGGTGCATTCAATCGAGGTTTGACATGTGTAAAGTGTTTGAATCAAAGTAGAAAGGGGAAGGGGCCATTTTAGCTTATTTTGGTCAACCCATGCAAATGGGTTGGGTGCACCTCCCCAAGACCCGGTTTTGGGCCGAGGAGGTCAGTGGGTCAATCTCCCATGCGTGGTGGAGTCTCCATCAAGGATTAGGTGGCAAAGCATGGTTTAGAGTGTGACATGCTTAAGGTAAAAAAAGGCTTAAGAAGGATTAGGAAAGGGGGTCCTCCTTTTTCCATTAATGGCTTGATCACATGTCAAACTCTCCATGGCTTCATGTGGCTTGTCCATGGCTCGCATGGCTTCGTCTTTGGCTTAGTGGAAAAGTTTAGCCAATTTCATAAAAATGGGTTTTAAGAATTTTGGATATTTTGGTGAAAATTTGTATGAAGCTTGATTTGGAATGGTTTAAATGATGATTTTGAAACTTAGGGGTGATTTTGATTAAATGGATGATGAAAGGAAGTGTCATGTGGGCTTTGGATGAATTTGGGCTTTTGAATCTAAGGGAGTGGGCTTTTAGGAAAGTTTAAGGGAAATGGGCTTTTTGATTTTAGGATGGGCATTTGGGTAAAGATTTTGTGAAAGGCCTTGTCAAATAAATGTCATAATTGGTTTATGGATGTTCTATGAAGGGCTTGGAGTCAATTTGGTGTGATTTGGAGTTGAATTGGTTTGAATTTGGGTTTATTCGGTAAGTGGGCCTATATGGGTCCAAGTGGGCTAACTTGGGCTAATGTTGGGCTAGAGTTGAAATTGATGTAAAATTAATGTTGGGAAATGTTTATGGGAGTGTTTCAAAGAGGTTTTGGCTTTGATGGGTTTTGATTTTGGGATTTGGGCTCATTCGGGTTAGGTTTGGGTTTAGGTCAAAAATGGGCCTTTTAATTTCTGGGTTGAATTTGAGTGGGGTTTGGATCAAAATCTTGGGCAAATCATGTTAGTGTTTTGTTTATGGGGATGTCAAGGAAGGTTTAGAAAAGATTTGGGTTTAATTGGAGTTGAATTGGGTGAGTTTGGGGCTAAGTTTGGGTCATGGGTCCAAATTGGGCTTTAAGGCCAAAAGTGAAATTGGATCCAAATGTCAATCAAATTAAGCTTGGATTTGGTCTAGATTGGTGTTGGGAATGTTGAATTGAAATTTAGAATTGAATTGGACCAGAATTTAGGTCAAATGGGTAGGTTAGGTTTGACATCGGGTTTACTTTAGGTTAAAATGGGTCAAATTGGGGGTTTTGATAAAAGTGGGGTAAATTGACAAAATTGGCCCATGGTGTAGTTGAACAAAATGAAATTGGGAATATTTGGGATTTTCTGGAATTTTCTGGGAATTTTCTGAATTTTTGGATTTTTGGGTCAAGAGGGGTATTTTGGGTATTCGGAGGGTATTGGGAGGTTTTCTTGGAATTTTTGGCATTTTTGGGTATGGATGATCAATTTGAGTGATGTGTAAATGTTTGGGAATGATTTTGGAGAATTTTGGGTGATTTGGAAATTTTTAAGAGATTTGGGCTATTTTCAAGGGTTTTGGGTAGGCTAAGCAGGTGTAGGGTCCTGGGGGTCAAAAATTGAAAATTTGGAAAATTGAAGATTGGGTGGATGTAAGTGGAATGAAATCATTTTTGTTGAGCCATGAAGCCATATCAAGCCCACATGAGCCATGAAGGGACTCATTTCGAGGCATTCACTATGTTGTTCCTAACCCTCTTACCAAGGGCTTAGGGGTTAAGGACCATCCATGCGAATCACCTACATGAGTCGGAGGTCAAGTCGGGTATGGGTGTGTTTTTAGGAAGTGTGTGAAAGTGTAGTGTGTAGGTGTAGTGTGTGTGCAAGTCAACCCTTCACTGCACCGAGCCACCTGTAAGGGCCCTAAGGCCAAAGAGTCCCATAGGAACTCATCCTTTAAACTTCCACATTCGATTTCAACCCTCTAGGTGATTAGGGGTCTACAATCAAGTTTCAGGAGTTTGCAGGGAGTTTAGAAGTGGTTTGAATTTCTAAAAGGTGGGTCCCAATTCTAATCCTCTAAGATAGCCAAAGGAAAAGCCTAAGGCTAGATCCTAAGTACTAAAGAGAAGAAGAGAAGACCTCATCAAAAATGAGGTCAACAAATGGACCCCCAATAAGTGTGGTGAGCCGACGGAGCACACCGCGCGTATCGGTGTTGACCGAAGCGATCAACAAAACCAACACGGATGTCCAAGTAACAAACTTAGGACGAAGTAGAAGAGCTTCACTCGGGAGTGTCAAGTATATCTCCGGAACCTGGAGATTCTCGAACTCTCGCCGGGAAAGGAAAAGGAGGTGAATCCCAAATCACATGATTCGGGAGAATTTCGATTTAGATTTTATTTCGTTTCATGTTCAAGTCATGATGTGTGAGTTTAGATTTCAATTTGGAGTTTCAATTTAGATCAAGTTTGTCAAGATTAATTTGAAGGGATTTGATTTGAATTGAAAATTGGAATTTCGAGGTTTTAGATGTAACATCTTCAACCTCAAAAGAAAATCGAATCGACTGGATCGAATTATTGCAATGAGAGGAGATCTCGTGGCAATGCGGTATTGGATGTAAAATCCTTAACCTCAAGAATTTGAATTTGATTGATGTACTTCATTGCGATAGTGAAAAGATCCTAAAGCAATGCAGTCTCTGATGTAAAATCCTCGACCCAAAAGTTTGAATTTGATGTATTTCAATGGCAATAGGGAAAGAATCCTAAAGCAATGCAGTCTTGGATATAAAATCCTCGACCCAAAAGTTTGAATTTGATGTATTTCAGTGCAATAGGAAAGAATCCTAAAGCAGTACAGTCTTGGATGTAAAATCCTCGACCCAAAAGTTTGAATTTGATGTATTTCAAGGCAATAGGGAAAGAATCCTAAAGCAAAGGTACTGGATGTAAAATCCTCGACCCAAAAGTTCGAATTCGATGTATTTCAAAGGCACAGGAAAGAATCCTAAAGCAAGGTAGCTTGGATGTAAAATCCTCGACCCAAAAGTTCGAATTTGATGTATTTCAAGGCAATAGGAAAGAATCCTAAAGCAATGGCACTTGGATGTAAAATCCTCGACCCAAAAGTTTGAATTTGATGTATTTCAAGGCAATAGGGAAAGAATCCTAAAGCAAGTGCGAGCTTGGATGTAAAATCCTCGACCCAAAAGTTTGAATTTGATGTATTTCAAAGGCAACAGGAAAGAATCCTAAAGCGAAGGCAGTCTTGGATGTAAAATCCTCGACCCAAAAGTTCGAATTCGATGTATTTCAAGGCAATAGGAAAGAATCCTAGAAGAAGGCGATTTGGATGTAAAATCCTCGACCCAAAAGTTCGAATTTGATGTATTTCAAAGGCAATAGGGAAAGAATCCTAAAGCAAGTGCAGGTCTCGGATGTAAAATCCTCGACCCAAAAGTTTGAATTTGATGTATTTCAGAGGCAATAGGAAAGAATCCTAAAGCAAATGAGTCTTGATGTAAAATCCTCGACCCAAAAGTTCGAATTTGACTCGAGGTTCGATGTGAGATCCGGAAAGATCGAATTCGAGATTCGAAATTCGATCGAGATTTGATTTAAGATCCGGAAGATCGAATTCGAGATTTGAAATTTGATCGGATTCGATTTAAGATCCGGAAAGATTGAATTTGAGATTTGGAAGGATGAGTTCGAACTCGATTGAAATTTGATTTAAGATTTGATTTGAAATTTGGAAGATCACATTTGCAAATTTAATCGAGAATTTGATTTAACATTTATGTTGATTTTGTTTATCTTTTAATGATTCAAATTTTATTTTATCGTTTATTTAATGTTCATGTGAATTTGGTGTTTGTCATTTTTCTTTTAGATTTTTTTTTTCTTTTAGATTTTTTTTTTTTTTTTTTTAGGAAAGTTTTCTTTTATTCTCTTTTTTTTTATTCCTTTTCTGTTCTTTGTTCGAAGTTCATTTAACTTTAATGGCGTTTCCCAATCAATTTGCACAAAAGAGGTGAAGGCCAAAAATGTGACATGGTCACTTTCATTCCAATCATGCAGTAAGATACATCATACATCTTGATCTAGAATATATTTCATACAATCCATGTAAACTCAAAACGGACCGTGTATGATCTTTGTTGATTCATCCAAAGAAGCATCCGTCAAAAATCCATGTCCGAATAAGGGGTACATGGTCAATAACATCACCTTCCAAGCCATCCTCGGCAAGGATGCCGTATGGATGTACATCGGAGGTGTGATATTTTCCATGTAACTCACAGCTCGTAAGGCCGGAGGCTCTCTAGCTCCGGTCCGGTCGGAAATGGTAAGGTGTCTTCCCGTCATCCATTCTCCCGAAAGTAACCGAGATCCGCTTCACTCGGTACTCCCGGTATGCAATGCTTAGCGATATCTCGCTCCGTTGCCCTTCGCATCATGACGGAACCCACGGTAAAGGTATCTTCACCGGCCCTCGGAACTCACCCGGGCCTCGCTATCCGGAGGTCGCATCCGAACATGATGTTACACTCGCTCGGGAAAGAGATCGTGCAGAAAGGTCCGACAAAGTCGTGGTGATCTATGTGTGGGGGTATACAATCACCCCGCTCGTAGATGTCGATGATGCGCCTATTGGGTATGCAATCCGCCGGCAGTATCCTCCATGTTATCAATCTCTTTACCATTCTCTTGATGACCGATGGCATCGGATCCACTCGCCCATGACGGAGTATTCCCGTGGGTTTCCCTTCCTATCCTCCGCAAAGTTGTAACAAGCATCCACATCGTATCGTGATTCTTCCTTTCCCCGGCATCCATCTCCGGGGTTCCGAGTATGTATTTTCCTCAGGCGGCCCGCTCGGCCCATTCTTTTCAAATCCCGGATGCAATCCACGATTTGTCGTCGTTCATACTCCGAGAATACGTCCGTATGTAGCTCGAGGCCCTCCAAGTATATTGATTCTTCTCGCCTCTAATTCTCTCGAAGTATTCAAAGGTTTTCTTTTCAACATTTCGCATTCTCTCCAGCCTCGTATTCCGGAATGATCCGCAGATGGCGAGGCCTCGGTGACATATCGTGGGATATACGGTTCAATCCCTTCACGTTCTCCCGCATACCTCGGCTCCTCGTGGATGATGCCCGTCGAGACATCCCCCGGGCTGCTTCCGCAACAAGGTCATGCATCACCGGTGGTTCTATCCGGTGGCGTGGTAGCCTTCTTTCTTCCGATTTTCTCGAAGATTTCCTCGGTTCTTTCCGTCATCCTAGGAGCCGGCCTCCTTTCTTCGGTTCCCGGTGAACCGATGTCCTCGAAGTGTATGCACCGACATTAGCAATCGCCTCGTCGTGCCGATCCGCAGCCTAGTTTTGTCAACATCTTACTGGATACGGCGATTCTTATTTCTTCGTTGCGTCGTCGCGAGAGTAGCTCTTCGAACTTCTGAATCTCCGCGGGCGCGGCGCCGACAAGCTCCGCCTTCGCCGTAGCGACTACGTACTTCATTTTCTTATCTTCTTCAATGTTTGTCTTTCTTTTCTTGTTGCCGGATCGGTGGCTTGGGCCACCCACTTTCATCACCGTATGTCCGGCAGTTCTTCTCGGCCAACCGGACCCGACTCACTTTCCTCGTATCGTAGGCCCGTCGGTGCGAAATCCGAGTCAATCTCGATTATCGCTCCATCTTTCACCCTCTTTTCATCGAGTGCAAGGCTTACGCCATTCTTAAAGTTCAGGACCAACCGCCCGTTCGACATTTCCCCGCGAAAAGACAAGGAAAAGGATCGTAGGTCGTACTAAGAACAAGAACATTAAGAAAATGTTTATTAAAGACATTTTTTTTATTATTCTTATATTTTTAAACTTAACGAGAATGAAGTGGGATAAGATCGGAAAGAGATTTTGATTTGGAAAAGAAAACAAGGAAAATTTTATTATCGGATTTTATTTATTTTAGCACATTTTATTATTTTTGGGTTCGGACCCAATCATAAGTAATCACTTCACCCGTGCTTCTAGGGATGGAAAGTTCATTCCTTCGAAACATCAGTAGCGTAATACTTTTTCAAGTATCGTCCATCGATCGGAAGCATATGTCGTTCTCCCCGGCAATTCACTAGCCGGTAGGAACCTCCCGAGTATACCGCTTCAACCACAAACGGTCCTTCCCAAGTGGGTTCAAATTTTCCTCCTATCTTGCGGTGTGCAAGAATAGGTCTTTCGAGAACGAGAACTAAATCACCAACTTCGAAGGTTCTTGGACGACTCGCCTTGTCATGGGCTCGAACCATCTTAGCTTGGTATAGTTCTAAATTCCGTTGCGCCGCAAGTCTTTTCCCTTCCAGTGCTCTCTAATTCTTCGAGTCGTAATTCGGCGTTTTCTTCGTCGTGATTTTATTCGCAACCGCAATTCCGAGTGAAGGAAGCTCGAACCTCTAAAGGTAACACTCGCCTCGGACCCATACACCGCAGCGTAAGGTGTAGCTTCGCGTAGGAGTTCGAAGGTCGTCCGTAGGCCCATAAGGCTTCTAACAACTTCTCGTGCCAATTTCTCTTATTATCGTCCAAGGTTTTCTTTAAAATTTGAACGAGAGTTTTATTAAAAGCCTCGCAAGGCCGTTTGCTCTCGGGTAGTAAATTGTTGAGTATCGCCGCCGATTCCATGTCTCCCGACAAAATTGTTGATTTGTGTGCTTCGAATGCCGACCCATTATCCGAGATGATCTCGCGCGGCACTCCGAAACGGTAAACAACTCGGTTCTTGAAAATTGTAGCACGTGATGTGCTTTCACTTCTCTGAGTGGAACCGCCTCGCCCACTTGGAAAAGTAATCCGTAGCCGCAAGAATGAAGCGATGTCCTTTCGAAGATGGTGGTTCTATCGGACCCACTATATCCGTGCCCCAACATTCAAATGGCCACGATGCAATTGTCTGGATGTAGCACATTCGGAGGTCGGTGTAGAACCACTCCGCGCACTCGCATCGGTGATGCGCTCTCGGCGATTTTCATGCGCCGGTCATCATCGAGGGCCGATAGTACCCTAGTCTTTTAATTTTCATCTTCATCTTCGGACCCGATCGGTGAGCGCCACGCAGTCCCGAATGTACCTCTTTAACAATTTCACGGGCCTCGGACCCGCTTAGGCACCTTAGCCACATTTCGATCAAAAGACCTTCCGTATAATGTGTTGTTTATTAATGCGTAGGACGTAGTTCTTTTCGATCCGATGCGGCTAACGACCTATCATCCGGCAGCTTTCCCGTTTGCAGTGTAATCTATTAATGGTCGTCGCCAATCTTCCGTGTTTTCCGTCACCGCTGCAACCGATCCTTTTTCCTTTTCCGATTCGTGTATCGTGTCTATGTCAAGCCGTGATAGGACCCGACGTCCGTGAACCGACACTTCCACCGATTCATCTCGCAAACGTGCAAATTCTTTTGCGAGACGAGCTAGCGCATCCGCTAAAGCGTTTTCTTCTCGGGAATTTTGTAGATCGTCACATTCGGAATCCGTTCCAACAAACTCGTATGGCATACCGGAAGTATTGCTCGAGTCTTGGCTTTAAAATTCTCGTATCGTCCGACGATCCGTCGAATGATTAACCGTGAATCCCCGTAGATGTTGATGTCCGTTATCCCCATTCGAATGGTTAATTCCGGATCCCGTTATGAGGGCTTCGTATTCCGCTTCGTTGTTCGTACACGGCTCCGTCGAGTGGTAGGAGTATCTTAACATCCCCCGCTCCGGTGTTATAAAGATTAGCCCGATTCCCGCCTTACCGGCACTATCACTTGCGATTCTTCGTCTTTGTGCGCCGAAGATGCTCCGTCGAAATATAATTCCCAACGTCGATCATCAAGGTCTTCTAGGTTCATTATTTGTTCATCCGGCAAGTCGTCATCGAGAGGCGATTCCGCCGCAAAGGGTGTGCCGCGAGGAAGTCCGCTAAGACTTGTCCCTTTACGGCACGGAGAGGCACGAAAGTTATATCGAATTGCAATAATATCATCGACCATCCGGCAAGTCCGCCGGAAAGCGTTGGACGAGTCATCAAGTATCAGCAATGGATTAAACTTCGAGATCAGGTCGACCTTATGAGAAAGCATGTAGTGCCCGAGCTTTGAGCGGCGAAGATCGTGGCCAAACAATGCTTTTCAATTGCGGGATACCTTATTTCCGTCGGCAGAAGAACGACGCGCTTAAGTAAGTAAAGAGCATTTTCTTTACCCTCATCATCGATCCTGGCTAACGTGGCTCCGAGAGAGTCGTCTAAAGCCGCGGTATAAAGTATTAGCGGTCTACCCGAGACTCGGGGTCGCTAAGACAGGAGGTGTCATTAAGTATTGTTTAATGTCCTCGAAGGCCCTCTCGGCATTTCTCTTCCCAAATAAATTTGGCGTCCTTTTTAACTAGTGCCGAGAAAGGCCGACACCTACCCGATGTGCTCGAGATAAAGCGTCGAAGATATGCCGCCTTCCCTCGAAAAGATCGTAGTTGTTTTAAGGTTTCTGGGAGGCGGCATTTCTAAGATGGCTTTTAATCTTCTCCGGTCGATTTCAATTCCACGATGTCTGACAACGAATCCTAAGAATTTCCCGGAGGTGACACCGAAGGCGCATTTTAAGGGATTCATCTTAAGGTTAAATTGTCTTAATCGTTCGAAAACAATTCTCAAATCATACAAGTGGTTGTCCTTTATTTTGCTTTCGATGACCACATCGTCCACGTAGCATTCGACTCGATTATGGATGAGATCATCAAAAATTCTTGTCATTGCTCTTTCGGTAGGTCGCTCCCGCGTTCTTCAATCCGAATGGCATCACCGTGTAAGCAAAATACTCCGATCGGCGTTCCGAATGCCGTAAGCTTTTCGTCTTCTCGTGAGCCATTTTTATCCGGTTGTATCCTCGAAGATCCATCCATGAATGAGAATATTTCATGTGTCGAAGCAATGTCGATCATTAATTCCGGGATCGGTAGAGGGAATTCATCTTTCGGACATGCCTTGTTTAAATCTCTCGAAATCCACACAAATTCCGATCCGACCATTCTTCTTCCCGACCGGTACCACGTTGGCTAACCAAGTCGGGTATTGTTCTTCACGGACAAATTTAGCGTCTATTAGCTTTTTAACTTCAGCTATGACTTGTTGTTCGATTTCTAGACGCATTCTTCCGGGACCTTGTCCGACCGGACGGAAGTAGGATCCACTCCTAGCTTATGGACCGCGACCTCTCGGAGCTAATCCTCGGCATCTCATCGTAGCTCCAAGCAAAACAAGTCTTTAAATTCCATTAATAACTCGATTATTTCTTCCGAGTCTTCTTTATTGAGTAAGGAGCTAACAAAGGTAGGTCTAGGCTCTTCGCTAGTACCTAAGTTAACTTCCGTTAACTCATCTATCGTAGATTTGATTTCTTCTTCGACTCCGGTGGAGCGTCTCCAATTTGTAAATCTTCGAGTTCGTCCGTAGTTTCCATACAGCTTTCATTAGATCCGCAAGTGACAACCAAGCAAAATTCGCATCATCAACCGATCCTACCGTGCCGAATCCGAGACCATGTTTCGAGTCGGGTGGACGACCGGAGTTATTCCATAAATTTTCAAAACGTTGTGATCGACCTTTCGTCCATTGTCGAGGTAAGAAACCACGCCGAATTAAATTTCGAACACAGGGAGAGTACCACTCAAAAGGCAATTCCATTAATTCCGATGAAGTAGCATCTTCAAATTGTACATTATTTTCGCTTTGGAGGAAGAAGCACCACGGTAGAATTCGATGGGCTTCGCACCATCGCTACGTACCTCTTTGACCTCCATACCCTCGATCTTATTAGAATGGATCGGTGGTCGTGGTCATAGTATGTACGTAGTGGTTAATCTTCTCGTACATCGATTTATATTCTTCGTTTCTTTCATCTTCGAGAGGGATTCCGAATTGCGGCTTCTTCCGACTTATTGTCGCCGCTTCTTGTTTCGATTTCTTTTTCTTCTTCGTAACTATCTTCCCAATCGACATTGATGGTCGGTTTCCTCCGTCCAATCGTCCTAACGTCTCTACCACGACCTCGTCCCCGGCCTCGACCTCGGATGCGAGTTGTGGAGAAACCTTCACCATCTCGCCGTAAGGGAGTGGTGAGTGACCGTTGGACTAGAACTTCGAGTTCTTCGTTGTCCCGAACTTTCTTTGCTTCATTTGTTATGGTATCTCCGGAGAAGATCGTTTTCTTCGTGGTGCATAATAAGCCGCATCCTCGTGGATTCCAATTTCATGTACGGAGAATGGTTGTAAGTCACCTTCGATGCACTCGTTCCCCTCCATCGTAGTATTTCGATGCACCGATGTAGAGATGATGGTACCATCCTCGTTTTCATGTATCCATGGTCGGCCCAAGAGAGCGTCGAATGACGTTTCGAATCAATTATGTGAAATTTCGCGGTTGTCTTTGCTAAGTCACCGGTCTTCATTAGCAGTGTTATCGAGCCGAGGGCTCTTTCTCCTTTCTCGTCGAATCCTCTTAATAACATTTTGTCCGCTTCGAGCTCGCGAGCATCAATTTCCAAGTATGCTAGCGTTCGAAGATTCATTATATCGATTGATGCTCCCGGATCCACCAATACTCCGGAGAGTGTAAATTTTCCGATTAGTAATCGAAATGTACAACTGGTCGGTCGTGGTCTCGTCGTTCCAAGTAGTAGGTCATTGTCCGTGAAGGTAACACCTCGTTGTTCCTTTAACGAGCAAACCTCATCTAAGGAATCTCCGGCCATTCGAGCTAAGCAAATTTCCGGATCAAGTAAGGCCTCGATCGAGCTTCTCTCATCTCCTTTCGATAAGATGAGAGCGTCGTAGATGCTCGCCTGGCCGGTAGTTTCCTAAGATGGGCTAGCACGTTGTAGTCCACTTTGTTTTCATGTGTCTCCGCTTCTTCTCGAATGGGTATTTCTTCGCCGGGTTGGTTCTTCCCGAACAACCACCCGCTTTCCTTCGTCCTTCGGACCCATTCTCGGAGGTAGAACTTTTCCACTCCTTAAGTTGACTTCCGTAATTTCTTCGAATCTATTGTCGAGCTCGCCGGTGTCTCTTCGAATCGGAATGACAGCTCTTCCGGATTAGCTTCGCAGTCCGAAGGCTCTAACTCTATCGCGATCGGAGCTCCTCGAAACTCGCAAATAGATTCGTTGCTTGTTGAACTCTCGTAGCCTCCTTGATGGATGTCTTCTTCATTATTTTGCTCGTCGAGATCGTGTATGATTTGAGAATTGTCGTCGGTATCGAAATCGATATCCGGATTATCGTTAGTTACGTAATCGTTAGAAACGATCAAAACGTAGCCAACGCCATCACCCTTATCATTATATGATCCCACCGAAGTGAGTAGATAATCATACGGAGTCGTGGGTTCGAGGGATTTCTCCCCCGAATCGAAACAACTATCCTAGGATAAGCTGCCCCTAGTCTAGCCTTAGGTGCCTCGGTCTTCTCTTCTTCGTCAATTTTCTTCTTTTCTTCAATCGTCTCCCGTCGAGGTGGTTCTTCTATCGCAAGTGATAAGTATCGGCCTAACGAGTTTCAAACTCGAATCGAAGCTCGCACCGAAGCGGCTCGGATGCCGTCTAAAATCTTTTCGAAGACCTCGTCCAAGCGGTAGTCCATCCATCGTCAGCCGTATGTGGATCTATCTGAATGATGGGATCGGGCCGAGACAACATCGACGGAACCTCCTTTCCGGGGTTCCTTCATGTACTCCTTCGGGATCGTTATATTCCCTTTCCGCGAGTCGTCATCGAGCCAACTTTTCGAAGGTAATGCAATCTTCTATCTTGTGCCCAAGCATCCGGTGGTAAGGGCAAAAGTCGGGATCACCTTTCTTGTTGACTTCCTCTCGGTCTTTTAGGCTCGGTACTCGGAAATCCGGAGTCTTCATCGACTACGGAACATTTTCAGCATCGCTTCATTCTTGAACGGATATTCTCTCGCTCAAAAGCTCCCTTAATGTACGTCGCGGACGAGGTGGTTGTTCATACTCGCGGAGATGACCGATAGTCGGGCCGGGCTGCTGGCACTCGTTGTGGTTGCCGCGGCCGTTCGGTGGTATTTGCATCGGCTGCTTGCCTTGTCAACCGCCGCAACGATCCCGGATTTCTTTTCAAAAGTCTTTACGAGCTTTTGTTTATCCGTTTTATCGGTGAAACTTAATTGCTTTGCCTCCTCTTGCAAGCTTCCGGCCTCGCTTAACAACTTCTCGAAAGTCTTAATAGTAAATCCTCGAGGAGAAGTGCTATCGGGCCATGGATGCTTTTTAGTAAAATGCCGATCGCATGTCTGTTCTTGCAGTTGTGGTTCACACTTCATGCTTAAGTTCCTCCATCGAAGTATGTAATCCACCAAAGTTTCATTCGGCTTCGCTTCTCTACCACTAAATCGCCTATAGTGATGTGGTGTCGAGCTCCGCGAATCGCTCGATGAAGAGGTTCTCTAGCTCGAGAACGTCTTCACCGAACCATTTGCAATCCCGCATACCGCCGAAGGCGATTCTCGACGGACCGCCGACGAACCGTCGGAAGAGTAATGCATCGCTCCCGCCGCATCGCAACAACCGGCACGAAAGTGTGCCACATGCCGTCGGGGGTTCCCGGCTCCGTCGAAGGTCTCGAACGCAGGTGGTACGAAGCCTTTCGGTATCGGGACAGCCGTCGAATTCTTCCGGGTAAGGTCTACCCGTCCGAATGGATGTCCCGCTCTTTCGATTGTGCTAAGGCTTCTCGCACTCGCTCGTTCCACCAAGTTCTTGATATCCTTTTC
>JAKZJZ010002146.1:0-19785 GCA_022702705.1 Papilionanthe hookeriana x Papilionanthe teres
CGAGAGCCATCCACACTAAATCCCTAAGATCTCACTCGATTCTCAATGGATTTTCATGTTCTTATACTCTATGGATTCGTCTTGAAGAGACGAACACATCTATACGGTTAACATGCATTGAAACTAAGGCATTTGAAATGAAGAATCTCCAGAAGCTCGGGATGAAGAGTTAGCTCATACCTTGGCTCAGAGAAGTGTGGCTTCAATCTGAGATTTGTTGCACCTTCGATTGGGTCCCGCAAGCTCCGGATGAAGTCTCCGGTCCAGGGAATTGTACTGGATATGATTTCGACCAAGCCCGATCACAAAGCTTGGAGGCCGGAGCAACCGGGTGGCCTCGGAGATGGGGCTTTTGATGGTGGACACCTTCTCTTGGTCCGGTGAAGGTGTAGAGCCAATCAATTTGGGAATTGGCTCACTGTGGAGAAGTGTCCTGGTTTTGGGTGGAATTTCAACTCCGAAATTGAGCTTACGAGAGGAGAAATGGCAGGGGGATTTCACTCGGGGATCAAGTGCTCTAAGGATGGAGAAGGGTCTGGAACAATTTTGGCAGAGTTTTGGCAAGGTTTGTGCTTCTCTCCCTCTCATGGCCGAGAGGGGTGGAGTTTAAATAGAGCTAGCTGGGGGGCCTCCCAGGGGGAGTTAGGGCTTGGGATCAGCTGCTCTGGTGAGAAGAAGATCAGCCATGGTAGCCACTGGGGATGGGGCAGCTCAGCAAGTGAGAATTTCAATGTTGGCTCACATGTGAGCTCTCGGCCATGGTGTTTTCCGGCGGCCTGGTGGCCGGCCGGCCGAGCATGGGTCACCCTGAAGGTCGGGTGGGTCGGGGCTGGAGGTTTGTGCAATCAATTGGCCATGGACATGTGTAAAGGCTTTGATCCAAAGTGGAATGGGGCATGGCTAGATTTGGACCTAAATGGGTCAACCCACCCATTTGGGCTAGGTGCACCACCCAAGGCCTGGTTTAGGCTGAGGAGAAAGTGATTTGGATCGGCTTGATTAGTGGGGTCAAGTCACGATCCAAGTACAATTAGGCTTAAGCATGGTTTAGTGGAGTCATGGAAGTGGTTAATCACCTTTAGCAATTAAGGAAAGAGCCTCCTCCTTTTGCCCAAAATGACATGGTGACATGTAAAGAGGCTCTCATGGTTTGCATATGGCTTGTGCATGGCTCCATGGCTCCATTTGGCTTGGGAAAAGTGAAGTCAATTTCATGGAAATGGATTTAAGGAAAATTTTGGTATTTAGGGGTGATTTGGCATGAGGCTTGATTTGGAATTATTTGATCATTGGTTTAGGACTTAGGTGATGGCTTTAATTAAGTGAATGGTAAATGGAGATGTCATGTGGGCTTTAGGGTGGATTTTGGGCTTTTTGAAAGGGTTTTAGATGGGCTTTTAAGATGGATTAGGAAAGTGGGCTTTTGAATTTTAAAATGGATTTTGGGATGAAATTTTGTAAAGAGGTTGGGCCAAATAATTGTTGGGTTTAGCTCATGGATGTGTCATGAGTGACTTGAAGCAAATTTGGGGTAGTTTGGGCTTGAATTGGGTTGGATTTGGATTCTTTTGGTGAATGGGCCAATATAGATCCAAGTGGGCCAAGTTGGGCCAATGTTGAGCTAGGGTTGAAATTGATGTAAAATTAATGTTGAGAAATGTTTATGGGAGTGTTTCAAAGGAGTTTTGACTTTGGTTGGGTTTTGATTTTGGGGTTTGGGTTCATTTGGGTTAGGTTTGGGTTTAGGTCAAAAATGGGCCTTTTAGCTTTGGGTTGAGTTTGAGTGGGGTTTGGGTTCAAATTTTTGGCAAATCATGCTAGGGTTTTGTTTGTGGGGATGTTAAGGAGGATTTAGAAAAGGTTTGGGGTTAATTGGAGTTGAATTGGGTGAGTTTGAGTTAGGTTTGGGTCATGGGTCCAAATTGGGCTTTAAGGCCAAAAGTGGAATTGGATCCAAATGTCAACCAAATTGGACTTGGATTTGGTCTAGATTGGTATTGGGGATGTTAAATTGAAGTTTAGAATTGAATTGGACCAAAATTGGGGTCAATTGGGTAGGTTTGGTTTGACATTGGGTTCACTTTGGGTTAAAATGGGTCAATTTGGGGGTTTTGACAAAAGTAGGGTAAATTGACAAAATTGGCCCATGGTGTAGTTGGACAAAATGAAATTTCGAATATCTAAGATTTTCTGGAATTTTTTGGGAATTTTCTGAATTTTTGGATTTTTAGGCCAAGAAGGGTATTTTGGGTATTTGGAGGGTATTGGGAGGTATTTTTGGAATCTTTGGTATTTTTAGGTATGGATGATCAATTTGAGTGATGTGGAGATTTTTGGGAGTGATTTTGGAAAATTTTGGGTAATTTGGAAATTTTGCAAAAATTTGGGTAATTTCAAGGGTTTTGGGTAGGTTTAGTAGGTGTAGGGTCCCGGGGGTCAAAAATTGAAAATTTGGGAAATTGAAGATTGGGTGAATCTAGGTGGAAAGAAATCATTTTGGTTGAGCCATGAAGCCATTTCAAGCCCATATGAGCCATGAAAGGACTCATTTGAGGCATTCTCTATGTTGTTCCTAACCCTCTTAGCCAAGAGCTTAGGGGTTAAGGACCATCCATGTGAATCACCTACATGAGTCAGGAGGTTAAGTTGGGTATGGGTGTGGTTTTAGGAAGTGTGTGGAATTGTAGTGTGTAAGTGTAGTGTGTATGTAAGTGTATGTGTAAGTCGACCCCTTCACTGGACCGGGCCACCGTGGGCGGTCCTAAGGCCGAAGAGTCTATAGGAACTCATCCTTTAAACTTCCACATTTGATTTCAACCCTCTAGGTGATTAGGGGTCTATAGTCAAGTTTGTGGAGTTTGCGGGGAGTTTAGAAGTGGTTTGAATTTCTAAAAGGTGGGTCCCAATTCTAGTCCTCTAAGACAGTCAAAGGAAAAGCCTAAGGCTAGATCCTAAGTACTAAAGAGAAGAAGAGAAGACCTCATCAAAAATGAGGTCAACAATCCCCAGTGTCAATTTACCCTAATCCCCACTGATAAAATCCAATTTCCCAACCAAAATTCCACCCAAAACCAGTACACTTCTCCACAGTGAGCCAATTCCCAAATTGATTGGTTCTACACCTTCACCAGACCAAGGGAGGGTGTCCACCAGCAAAAGCCCCATCTCCAGGCCACCCAGTTGCTCCAGCCTCCAAGCTTTGTGATCGGGCTTGGTCGAAATCACATCTAGACAATTCACCAGACCAGGAGACTTCATCTGGAGCTTGCTCGGATCCAATCGAAGGTGCAACAACTCTCAGATCGAAGCCACACTTATCTGAGCAAAGGTATGAGCTAATTCTTCATCTCGAGCTTCTGGAGATTCTCCATTTCGAATGCTTTAATTTTAATGCATGATAACCGTATAGATGTGTTCGTCTCTTCAAGACGAATCCATAGAGCATAAGAACATGAAAATCCATTGAGTATCGAGTGAGATCTTAGGGATTTAGTGTGGACGGCTCTCGGGTGAGGACGCTCGGGGACGATGAACGGATGCCGTCCATTCGATACACGCGCGGACGGACGGCTCAGATGGCGTCGGACCAGGAGATGGTACAAAAACCGCGGGGCCCGGGCTGCTGACTCAGGTGGCGGCGTCGAATGGAAGCGCGACACGCGGCGTTTCGGAGATGCCGAGGATGAGTTGGCGCCGCGTGGATAAATAGAAAATTAGGGTATTTTTTGATTTATTTAATTCCCTAAACTTCGAAAATTCATAACTCTGTGTAGAAAAATCAGAAAAATAAAATAAAAATACCCTCTTGCTCAGTGAACAGAGGAGAATAATGTGGAAAAGAAATCATTTAATTTCATCAAGTATTTTATTTTTTATAATTTATTCACTCTCTGCATACTTTTAATTCTCCATGCATGTATACAATTCACCATGGCATGAGACCATAGGGCTTTTGAAGCCTCCGAATTTGGGAACATTCCCTGAATTTTCCAAAGTCGAGGCCATTCCTATGAAGAGTTATTGATTTTTCAAGTTCATGTTACTGTTTTGAGTAATTTAATTCCAATAAATAGCATGTTGTGAAATAAATTCTAGGAAAATTTGGTGATGTTCCTTATGACCAGAGAACCCTAGGAAAAATAGGTTTTGAGTTAGTTCATTTAAAACAACCCTAATTGGCTTAAACACCCAAAATAGGTCTCTAATTAATTAGAGTTAACCATGCATCAAATAGACTTAAAATCAATTCTCCACTGACCTTTAGGGTCATAGGAATCCACCATAAAAGTTTGAGGTTAATTGGACTTGGTTAGCCCCACTAATTAGGTTGATTAAGCCACTTAGTCATTTTAAACTTTAAAAATTCATAACTTTTAAAATACCTTTCAAAAATTCACCAAATTGGTTTTGGAGCCTATCTGATATCAGGGGAACCTAAGAAAATTAAAATTTCAATTTTCTAAAAAAGTTGATTTTTAATAATATTTTAATATTTTTAATAATTAAAAAATAATAAAAATCACAAAAATAATAAAATTCACCAAAATGTCACATTTTGAATTTTAATCACTTAGGAACAAACCCCACATTTTTCTTAGGTCTATTTAGTGAGATATTAAATTTTAAAGCTTTAAGGTAATTTTAAAATTAAAAAAAATGTATTTTCTAGCATTTTCACTAAAATAATTATAATAAATCATAGAAAAATCAGAAAATTGCAAAATTTGCTTCTCTGATTTCCTTGATATCAGAGAGATTTTTATAAAATATAAAATTCATTTTTCAACATTTATTTTATTTTTAAATTAATTAACACTCCAAAACTTAAAATAATTATAATAAAAATAATATAATTCAAAAAATCACCAAAATTGGTCCAAGTGATCCTCTGGTCATTAAAAATGTCCCCTAATTTTCTTAAGAACAGAAACTTTCCCTTGGTCATGTTATTAAATTTTCCTTGAAAATCTCTATTTTCTACCAAAAATAATTATATAAATAAATTAAATACAGAAAAATCACATTTTCTTTTCTCATGTCTTTATTGACATATAAGTGAAGTTACATAAAAATTTCAAGTTCATTGGAGTTCAATTTAGTGAGTTATGAAATTATTAAGCTTAAAGGGTAAAGTGGTAATTAAAATTTTTTTAATCCTTAATTAAAACTTTAGGTTTAATAAAAAATTAACAAGTAAAATATTTGATCCTAATCTGATTTGGATGATTGAAATTTAAATAATTAAAGGGTAGAAACCCATTAAGCAATTTAAAATGATTAAACTTTAATTAAATAATTGATTAAATTTGGAAGAATAATAAAATTGGAATTATTAAAATAGGGATATTATTAGGAAGAGATTTATTCTTTAATTTAAAAATCCCTAAATTAATTATCTCATTAATATTCAATTCTTAATTAAAATGATAACTCAAATTCAAAATATTAAAAGACTTAATCATTAAACTAAAATTAAATTATTAAACCCTTTTAAAAATTTCAATTAAAATTAAAAAATAAAATTAAATTAAAATTAAATTAAATTAAATAAATTAAATTAAATTAAAAAATTAAATTAAATTAAAATTAAATTAAATTAAATAAATTAAATTAAATTAAATTAAATCAAATTAAATTAAATTAAATGAATTAAATTAAATTAAATTAAATCAAATTAAATTAAATTAAATAATTAAATTAAATTAAATTAAATTAAATCAAATTAAATTAAATTAAATAATTAAATTAAATTAAATTAAATTAAATCAAATTAAATTAAATTAAATCAAATTAAATTAAAACTAAATCAAATCAAATTAATTAATGTAACATCAAATCAAATTAAATTGAATTGAATGGAATTAAATTAAATTAAAACTCAATTAAATTAAATTAAATTGAATTAAATATAACATCACCTAAAACGAAAAGAAATTAAATATAAAGCAACTTGAACACTATTCCAAATTTAAACTCATTAATTGAAATTAAACTAAATCACGAAACCATCCGAACACCAACTTACCCTCAAATGCTTTGGTCATCATAACCCCTAAATAGAACATTAAATGAAATGTTACTTCACTTATAGGATATTCAAATGTCACAGATTCATCTGAGCGAGATAACAACAAAACTTGAATTCTCGGAAGATTAATTCATTTGTATAATTAAACCCATTTGGACTCAAAACGATCCTAGAAATATTGAAAAGATGTTTAAGATTCTTCTTAAGCACTTCCTCAATATGATAGGACATTTATAAGAACAATTGAATTTAATTATTCTTTGATGAAGAAAATCGTCCTTAAACCAAAACACAAAGAACCTAGACGTCATAGGAAATGACTAGCTATAGGATTAGGAATTTGGTAGAAAACCATAACCCTTACCTTAGCTTTACCTAGGAACTTGCTTAAATATTGTGTTTTAAGTGCAGCTTGGGATGACGGGAAGACCCTCGGAGTACGCTTTTATTTTATTGCAATTTACTTTCCTGCAATTTACTTTCTTGCAATTTACTTTATTGCAAATGCACTTTACTTTTCTTGCATGATAAAACAATCTGTTGCATGAAAACTCACACCTTTAGGATAGCCCTAAAAGCGAAACCAAAACTAAGTTAAAAGTCATTGCAAGATAAAATTCACCGCTACAACATTTCAAAATATAAAACAACTTAAAATTTAATCGAAACGAACACAAAACTACAATTACAACTAAATTAAAACGTCCGTTGGATGATCGGGAATACCTCGGATGATGTAACCTACGTGTTGCTAACGGGATTTCCACGGTCTAAATGAAAGTGTGGAACTCATTCGATTGAGTTTAGCAAATTCATCCGGACTAAGTGAATCCGATAAAAATAATGATGCCGGAAGGATGGAACCAGTGGGATCTTAACCGGTGTCGTTATAATCAACTTTAAGATTTGTTTTAAATAAACCATAAAAAACACCCAGAAATTAAGATTTTCTCTAAACCAAAACACTTTTCTCATCCCCTGATTTATGACTTCTAAAACTAAACCTCTGCAACAACAAGGAGCTCGGAGCATGGTGGGCAGCACGGCCATCATCATCAGCAAAACTTGAATCTACTTCAGCAAAACTTTCCTAGAATTAAATAACAAAGCCATAGGACTTCGAGGTAGTTTGCACTAGTGCAACATAAATACTCAACCCTTTGTTAGGCATTTGCATGATCAGGTCATGTAAATTAAGCCCTAACCGGTTTTAGGATTCCGAGGTAGTCGTTCGATACGACATAAACCCTCACATCTTCGAGGCTATTTGTGTGATTTTATCATACAAATATAAGCCCTAATTAATTAAAAATTGACAAGATCAAAACATTAAATAAATATTAGGACTTCCTTAAATCCAAGCCAAACAATAGGATAGTCGGGAAATTACCGAAGTTCGCTTCGAGTCTGTGATTTCTCCTACCTTTCTTTCTTTGGATTCCCAAAACAAAATGTTCCAAATTTGATTCATTCCCTATTGAAATTCCAAATTTCAATCCCTTGAAAATCTTAAACTTTGAAATTCTTGAGAGCAGAATTATTGATTATTATCGAGAGTTTTCTTAGGTGATTCCCATCACTTAAGATGTGATTAACTATAGGGGCTTGCCCTTATAGGGAATTTTAAAGAACCCGAGTAATATAAACCCTGTTTAATGTTTTCATATTAAGCGAGGGAATTTTGTCGGCTTATAAAATTGGTTCGCGGACCAAACGGATGTCACGAAATCTTCTAGTTTATTTAATCAAGCCCCACCGTCAAGCGGTGTGTACTATCCTTAGGGATAGATACACGGTTTGTGGTGCGGTGCTCGTTTATATAAACTATTTGGGATGTGAGATTGGTTTAATCTCATATCTTAAAACCTTCAAATTTAAAATTATTTTCAAAATCAAATACTACTTTTCAAATTATTTATTTTAATTAAATTAAAAATTCGCCGACAGCTTTTGTTAGGCGACCCCCTTTTCAAAATAAAACACACAACCTAAAAATATGCTGACACGCCCACAGAGATTCAGGAAGTACAAAGAGCTACTCTCACAGCAACTCAGTGAAGAAATAAAAATCACCGTATCCACAAGATGTTAACAAAACTAGCAGCGGGCCAGCGCGACGAGGCAGTCGCTACTACCAGTGCATATACTTCAAGGATAACGGTTCGTCAGGAACCTGAAGAAAGGAGGCCAGCTCCAAGGATAACAGAAGAGACCAGGGAAATCTCAAGAAGATCAGAAGAAGGAAGGCTACCACGCCACCAGATAAAGCCACCGGTAATGCATGACCTTGTTGCGAAGCAAACCCGGAGGATGTCCCGACGGAGACCATCCCCGAGGAGCCGAGGTATGCGGGGAGAACGCGAAGGGATTGAGCCATATATCCCACGATACGTCACCGGGCCTCGCCATTTGCGGATTATTCCGAATACGAGCTAGAAAGAATGCGAGAATGTAGAGAAGCAAACTTTTGAATACTTCGAGAGAATCGAGGCGGGAGGATCAATATACTAGAAGGCCTCGAGCTACATACGGACGTGTTCTCGGAATACGAACAACAACAAATCGTGGATCGCATCCGGGATTTGAAAAGAATGGGTCGAGCAGAGCCGGCTAAGAGAAAACACTTACTCGGAACCCGGAGGTGGATGCCGGGGAAAGGAAGAATTACAATACAATGTGGATGCTCGCTACAACTTCGCAGAAGACAGGAAGGGAAACCCACCGGGGATACTCCGTCATGGCAAGGTAGATCCAATGCCATTAGTCATCAAAAGAATGGTAAAGAGAATGATAACGTGGAGGGTACTGCTAGCAGATTGCATACCCAACAGTTGCATCATTAACATTTACAAGAAGGGTGATCGCATACCCCCGCACATAGATCACCACGACTTTGTCGGACCTTTACGCACAGTTTCTTTTACGAACGAGTGTAATATCATGTTCGGATCCGACCTCCGGATAGCAGAGCCCGAGTGAGTTCCAAGGGCCGAGTAAAGATACCATTACCGGTAGGTTTCGTCATGATACTAAAGGGCAACGGAGCGGATGTCGCTAAACATTGCATACCGGGGTACCAATGAAGCGGATCTCGGTTACTTTCGAAGGATGGATGACGGGAAAGCACCTTACCACTTCCAGCCGGACCCGGAGCTAGAGAGCCTCCGGCCTTACGAGCCGTGAGTTACATGGAAAATATCACACCCGCAACGTACATCCATACGACATCCTTGCCAAGGATGGCTTGGAAGGTGATGTTATCGACCATGTACCTCACTATTCGGACATGGATTTTTGACGGATGCCTTTACGGATGGATCGACAAAGATCATACATAGTCCGTTTTGAGTCTACATGGATTGTATGAGATGTATTCCGGATCGAGTTGTATGATGTATCTTCAACATGATTAGAATGAAAGTGACCATGTCACATTTTGGCCTTCACCTCTTTTGTGCAAATTGACTGGGAAACGCCATTAAAGTTAAATGAACTTCAAACAAAGAACAGAAAAAAAACAAAAAGAATAAAAGAAAACTTTCCATCAAAATCTAAATAAAAAAATGATGAACACCAAATTCACATGAATATTAAATGAACGATAAAATAAATTTGAATCGTTAAAGGACAAACAAAATGAACACAAATTTTAAATCAAATCTCAATCAAATTCAAATTCAACCTTCCAGATCTCAAATCAAATCTCAATAAAATTCAAACTCAACCTTCCAAATCTGAAATACAATCCGTTATACTCTCTCCCTTGTCTGGGATGGAAGCGGTCGATTTTGTTGACACGGAGCCACGAGGTTTTCGATTCGGATCTGATGGCGAGGAATTGTATCCAATCCAAACCAGCAACTTTCGATCAACTCTTTTGAATGGGATATGTAGCATCTACATATTCCCTCCTAATCTGTTTCTTTCCACAAAAATCTTTTACAACTTTCATGAAATTCTCGAAACACCAAAATTCCACACTTTTCAAATCAACGCTACAAATCTTTGCAAAATCAATTACCATTCAAAATCAAACTTTTGGGGTTGAGGATTTTACATCTGATACTTGCATTGCTTTAGGTTCTTTCCCTATCTCAATGAAATACATCAAAATCAAACTTTTGGGGTTGAGGATTTTACATCCGATACTGCATTGCTTTAGGTTCTTTCCCTATCACAATGAAATAAATCAAAATCAAACTTTTGGGGTTGAGGATTTTACATCTGATACTGCATTGCTTTAGGTTCTTTCCCTATCACAATGAAATACATCAAAATCAAATTCTTGGGGTTAAGGATTTTACATCCGATACTGCATTGCTTTAGGTTCTTTCCCTATCGCAATGAAATACATCAAAATCAAATTCTTGGGGTTGAGGATTTTACATCCGATACTGCATTGCTTTAGGTTCTTTCCCTATCACATTGAAATACATCAAAATTAAACTTTTAGGGTTGAGGATTTTACATCCGATACTGCATTGCTTTAGGTTCTTTCCCTATCGCAATGAAATACATCAAAATCAAACTTTTGGGGTTGAGGATTTTACATCCGATACTGCATTGCTTTTGGTTCTTTCCCTATCACAATGAAATACATCAAAATCAAATTCTTGGGGTTGAGGATTTTACATCCGATACTGCATTGCTGTAGGTTCTTTCCCTATCGCAATGAAATACATCAAAATCAAATTCTTGGGGTTGAGGATTTTACATCTGATACTGCATTGCCTTAGGTTCTTTCCCTATAGTAATGAAATACATCAAAATCAAATTCTTGGGGTTGAGGATTTTACATCTGATACTGCATTGCTTTAGGTTCTTTCCTATCGCAATGAAATACATCAAAATCAAACTTTTGAGGTTAAGGATTTTACATCCAATACCGCATTGCTTTAGGTTCTCTCCCTATTGCAATGAAGCACACCAAATCAAGCTGTTGAGTTTAAGGATTTTACATCCAATACCGCATTACTCTGAGTTCTTTCCTCATTGTAATGGTTCAATCCAATCAATTCAAATTTTTGAGGTTGAAGATGTTACATCTAAAACAACAAAATTCCAATTTTCATTTCAAGTTCAAATCCCTTCAAATTTATTTTAACAAAACTTCAATCTAAATTGAAACTCAAACTAAAATCTGAGCTCACACATCAAAACTTAAACTGAAACAAAATGAAATCTAAATCAAAATTCCCCCAGATCATGTGATTTGGGATTCACCTCCTTTTCCTTTCCCGAGAAGAGTTCGGGAATCTCCAGTCTCAGAGATATACTTGACATTCCCCAGCGGAAACTCTTCTACTCTGTCCCAAGTTTGTCACTTGGACTTTTGTGTTGGTTTTGTTGATCGCTTCAGTCAACACCAATACGCGCAGTGTTCTCCATTAGCTCACCACACCTATTGGGGGTCTATTTGTTGACCTCATTTTTGATGAGGTCTTCTCTTCCTTTTTTAGTACTTAGGATCTAGCCTTAGGCTTTTCCTTTGACTGTCTTAGAGGATTAGAATTGGGACCCACCACTTAGAAATTCAAACCACTTCTTAACTCCCTGCAAACTCCACAAACTTGACTGTAGACCCCTAATCACCTAGAGGGTTGAAATCAAATGTGGAAGTTTAAAGGATGAGTTCCTATGGGACTCTTTGGCCTTAGGACCGCCTACAGGTGGCCCGGTGCGAGTGAGGGCCGACTTACACACACACTACACTTATACACTACACTTTCACACACCTCCTAAAACCACACCCATACCCAACTTGACCTCTCGACTCATGAAGGTGATTCACATGGATGGTCCTTAACCCCTAAGCCCTTGGCAAGAGGGTTAGGAACAACATAGTGAATGCCTCAAATGAGTCCATTCATGGCTCATGTGGGCTTGATATGGCTTCATGGCTCAACCAAAATGATTTCATTCCACTTACATTTAACCAATCTTCAATTTTCCAAATTTTTAATTTTTGACCCCCGGGACCCCGGACCACTTTAACCTACCCAAAACCCTTGAAATTACACAAATTTTCCAAAATTCTCTAAAATCACACAAATTCCTCAAAATCAATCCTAAACATTCTCCCACCACTCAAATTGACCATTTTTACCCAAAATAACCAAAATTCCAAAAATACCCCCAATACCCTCCAAATTACCAAAATGCCCCTCTTGACCCAAAAATCCAAAAAATTCCAAAAATTCCCAGAAAATTCCAGAAAATCCCAAATAATCTCAATTTCATTTTCTTCAACTACACAATGGGCCAATTTTGTCAATTTACCCCACTTTTGGCAAAATCCCCAATTTGACCCATTTTAACCCAAAGTGAACCCAATGTCAAACCAAACCTACCCAATTGACCCAAATTCTGATCCAATTCAATTCTAAACTTCCATTCAACATACCCAACACCAATCTAGACCAAATCCAAGCCCAATTTGATTGGCATTTGAATCCAATTTCACTTTTGACCTTAAAGCCCAATTTGGACCCATGACCCAAACTTAGCCCAAACTAACCCAATTCAACTCCAATTAACCCCAAATATTTTCTAAACATTCCCTAACATCCCTAGAAACAAAAAAATAACATGATTTGCCCAAAATGTGAACCCAAACCCAACTCAAATTCAACCCAAAGCCAAAACTCCTTACATGGGCCTACACCTAAACCGAACCCAAATAGGCCCAAACCCCAAAATCCAAATCCAACCAAAGTTGAAACCTCTTTGAAACAGCCCTACAAACATTTCTCAACATTAATTTTACACCAATTTCAATATTAGCCCAACATTAGCCCAAGTTAACCCAATTTGGCCTACCATTGGCCACTTTACCAAAAAGCTCAAATTCAACCTAATTCAAACCCAAACCACCTCAAATTTGTTTCAAATCACTCATGACACATCCCTAAACCAAACCAAACAATTATTTGGCCAAAAATTTTACAAATTTCCCATCCACCAATTTATTTCCAAGCTTAAAAAGCCCACTTTCTTAAACCTTCCTAAAAACCCATCCAAAACAAATTTAAAAGCCAAAAACTTATTCCAAAAGCCCACATGAAATTTATCTCATCATACCTATGATTTAAAACACTTCCTAAGTTCCAAAATCAATAACCAAATAGTTCCCTATCAAGCTTCATGAAATTTGTCCACTAAAATACCAAAATTCCTTAAACCCACTTTCATGAAACCAAGCCAACTTTTCCCAAGCCATATATGAGTCATGAAGCCACTCTTAAGCCACATGCAAGCCATGTGAGTTGTTCACATGTGACCTTACCACATTGGGCAAAAGGAGGAGATCCTTTCCACATTCCCTTAAGGTGATTAACCATTTCCATGTCTCCCCTAAACCATGTTTAATCCTAATTGTACTTGGATTGTGACTTGACCCCACTAATCAAGCTGATCCAAATCACTTTCTCTTCAGCCTAAAGCAAGCCTTGAGTGGTGCACCTAGTCCAAAAGGATGGATTGACCCATTTAGAGCCAAAAATAGCCATGCCCCCATGCCATTTTGATCCAACTCCTTTACACATGTCCAAACCTAATTGACTTCACCATTGCCAAGCCACGACCTCCACGGTCAAGATGGTGACTCATGCCTGCCGGCCAGCCGCCTGGGTCACCGGAAAACACCATGGCCGAGACCTTGGAAGGAGCCAAACATTGAAATTCTCCCTTGCTGAGTTGCCCCATGCCCAGTGGCCATTGCAGCTGTTCTTCCCTTGCCAAGAGCAGCTGATCCCGGTCCCTAACTCCCCCTGGGAGGCCCTCCAGCCTCTTCTATTTAAACCTCACCCCTCTCGACCATGAAGAGGTGCTGAACCAACCTTAAGGAAACTCTGCCAAAATCACTCCAGACTCTCCCCCACACCTAGAGCATTTGATCCTCACTGCTCTCTTGCCACTAATCCCCACTAATTG
The DNA here is from genome assembly GCA_022702705.1 of Papilionanthe hookeriana x Papilionanthe teres. Taxonomy (NCBI): domain Eukaryota; kingdom Viridiplantae; phylum Streptophyta; class Magnoliopsida; order Asparagales; family Orchidaceae; genus Papilionanthe; species Papilionanthe hookeriana x Papilionanthe teres. The sequence continues at coordinate 13,961 of JAKZJZ010002146.1, forward strand.
AGCTCGATTTTGGAGCTCGATTCTCGAAGCCGAACAGGACACTCCCAAATCCTCCACCAAAATCAAATTAAACTCACCCACACCTGCACAAGACCAAGAGAAGGAGTTCCCCAGTGAAAGCCCCCTCTCCAGGCCACCCATATGTTCCAGACTCCAAAGGTTGAAATCGGGTTTGGTCAAAATCATACCTGGACACTTCAACAGGCCAAGGGACTTCATCTGGGGCTTGCTTGGACCCAATCGAAGGTGACACAACCCTCAGATCGAAGCCACACTTCTCTGAGCTAAGGTATGAGCTAACTCTTATCCTGAGCCTCTGAAGATTGTCTATTTCAAATGCTTTAATTTCAATGCATGATCACCATATAGATGTGTTCGTCTCTTCAAGACGAATCCATAGAGCATAAGAACACGAAAATCTGTTGCGAAATGAGTGAGTTCTTAGGGTTTTAGTGTGGACGGCTCTCGGGTGAGAACGGCTGGGGACGATGAGCGAATGCCGTCCATTCAATACACGCGCAGACGGACAGCTCAGATCGGGTCGGATCGGCGGATGATACGTGGAAGGTGGGACCCAGGCTGCTGTCTCAAGTGGCGGCGTCGAATGGCAGCACGACACGCGGCGTTTCGGAGATGCCTAGGATGAGTCAGCGCCGCCATTTTAAATAGAAAATCAGGGTTTTTTTTATTTATTTAATTCCCTAAACTTCAAAAATTCATATCTTTGTTTAGAAAGATCCTAAAAATAAAATAAAAATACCCTCTTGCTCAGTGAACAGAGGAGAATAATGTGGAAAAGAAATCATTTAATTTCATTGAATATTTGATTTTTAATGATTTATTTACTCTCTGCACATTTTCAATTCTCCATGCATGTAGAAAATTCACCATGGCATGAGACCATAGAGCTTTTGAAGCCTGCGAATTTGGGGACATACCCTGAATTTTCCAAAGTCGGAGGCCATCCCTATGAAGAGTTATTGATTTTTCAATTCTAGGTCACTATTACGAGTATTTTAATTCCAATAATTAGCATGTTGTGAAATAAATTCTAGAAAACTTTGGTGATGTTTCTTATGACTAGAGAACCCTAGGGAAAATAGGTTTTGAGTTAACTCACTTAGAATAACCCTAATTGGCTTAAACACCCAAAATGGAGCTTTAATTGATTAGAGCTAATCATACATCAAATTGACTTGAAATCAATTCTCCATTGACCTTTAGGATCAGAGGAACCCACCATAAAAGTTTGAAGTCAATTGGACTTGGTTAGCCCTATCAAATGGGTTGATTAAGCCATTAAAAATTCATAACTTTCAAAATACTTTTCAAAAATTTACCAAATTAGTTTTGGAGCCTCTCGATATCAGGGAATTTAAAAAAATTAAAATTGCAATTTTCTAAAAAAGTTAATTTTTTTGCATTATTTTAATATTTTTAATAATTAAAAAATAATAAAAATCACAAAAATAATAAAATTCACCAAAATGTCACATTTTGAATTTTAATCACTTAGGAATAAACCCCATATTTTTCTTAAGTCTCTATGATGAGATATTAAATTTTAAAGCCCTAAGGTAATTTTAAAATTAAAAAACATGTATTTTCTAGCATTTCCACTAAAATATTCTAATAAATCAAAGAAAAATTAGAAAATTATGAAAATTGGTTCTCTGATTTTCTTGATATCAGAGAGATTTTTAAAAAATATAAAATTCATTTTTCAACCATTATTTTATTTTTAAATTAATTAATACTCCAAAAATAAAAATAATTATAATAAAGAAAATATAATTCAAAAAATCACCAAAATTGGTCCAAGTGGTCCTCTAGTCATTAGGAATGTCCCATAATTTTCTTAAGGACAAAAACTTTCCCTTGGTCATGTTATTAAATTTTCCTTGAAAATCTCTATTTTCCACCAAAAATAATTACATAAATAAATTAAATACAGAAAAATCACATTTTCTTCTCTAATGTCTTGATTGATATGTGAGTGAAGTCACATAAAAATTTCAAATTCATTTGAGCTCAATTTAGTGAGTTATGGAATTAGTAAGTTTAAAGGGAAAAATGGTAATTAAAATTTTAACCTATAATTAAAAATTTTAGGTTTAATTAAAAGGGTGGGTAAAATATTTGATACTAAGTTGATTTTGGATGTTTGAAACTTAGGTAATTAAAGGGTGGAAACCTACCAAACAATTTGAAAATAATTAAAATAAACCTTAATTAAATAATTAATTAAATTTGGAAGAATAATGAAAAATTGGAATTATTAAAATAGGGATATTATTAGGAAGAGATTTATTCTTTAATTTAAAAATCCCTAAATTAATCACTTCAATAATATTTAATTTCCCAAATTAAAGTGATAATTCAAACTTAATATTCAAAATTTTAAAGAAACTTAACCATTAAATTAAATCATAATTAAAACTTTTTAAAATTAAATCAAATTAAAAATCAAAATTAAATTAAACCAAATTAAATTAAGTCAAATCAAATCAAATTAAATTAAATTAAAATCAAATCAAATTAAATTAAAGTAAATCAAATTGAATTAAATTGAAAATTAAAGTTGAATTGGAATCAAATTAAAATTAAATTAAACTAAAATTAAATTAAATCAGAATTAAAGTTAAATTAAATTAAATCAAGCTGAAATTAAGTTGAAATTGAACTAAATTAAGACTTAAATTAAATCTAAAATAACTTGAACACTATTCCAAACTTAAAATCATTAAGTAACTTTTTATGATTAAATCAAACTAAATTAAATCATTAAATCGTTAAAAATACTTTAAATATCAACTTGCCCTTAGGAGCTTTCATTACTATAACTCCTAAATGGAGTATTAAGTGAAGTGTCACATCACTCATAGGATATTCAAACATCCTAATTCACTGATCTAGAAAAAAAAACCTAACTAAAACCCTAGATGATTAATTCACTTGTACAATTGAGTTTATTTGGACTTAGGACAATTCCAGAAATATTGAAAATATGTTTAAGATTTGTCTTAAGCACTTCCTCAATATGATGGAATGTCTTCAAGAACAAATTGAACTTAGTTGTTCTTTGCAGAAGAAAATCATCCTTATCAAAATACAAGAACCTAGACATCATAGGAGGTGACTAGCTATAGGATTAGGAACTTGGTAGAAAACCATAACCCTTCCCTTAGCTTTACCTAGCTTTACCTAGGAACATGCTTTAAATGCTTAAATATTCTAAATTGTGTTTTAAGTGCAGCTTGGGATGACGGGAAGACCCTCCAGGTACGCTTTTATTTTATTGCAATTTACTTTATTGCAATTTACTTAATCGCATCGCACTTACCTTTCTTGCATGATAAACAACTGTTGCATGAAAACCCACACCTTTAGGATAGTCCCTAAAACTGAAACTAAAACTAAATTAAAAGTCATTACAAGATAAAATTCACCGCCACAACATTTCAAAATATAAAACAACTCAAAATTTAATCATAAACAGAACAACAAAACTACAACTACAACTAAATTAAAACGTCTTGTTGGATGATCGGGAATACCTCGGATGATGTAACCTACGTGTTGCTAATGGGATTTCCCACGGTCTAAATGAAAGTGTGGAACTCATTTAGTTGAGTTTAGCAAATTCATCTGGACTAAGTGAATCCGATAAAAATAACGATGATGGAAGGATGGAACCGTGGGATCTTAACCGGTGTTGTTATAATCAACTTTAAGATTTGTTTTAATTAAAACATTAAAAACACTTGGAAATTAAGACCTTCTCTAAACCAGAACACTTCTCTCATCTCTTGATTTATGATTTCTAAAACTAAACCCTCTGCAACAACAAGGAGCTCGGAGCATAGTGGGCAACACGGCCATCGTCATCAGCAAAACTCGGATCTACTGCAACAAAGCATTTCTTAGAATTAAATAACTAAACCATAGGACTTCGAGGTAGTTTGCCTAGTGCAACATAAATTCTCAACCTTTTGTTAGGCATTTGCATTGCAAATTAAGCCCTAACCGGTCTTAGGATTCGAGGTAGTCGTCCGATACGACATAAACCCTCACATCTTCGAGGCTATTTGTGTGATCACATCATACGAATATAAGTCCTAATTAATTAAAAATTGGCAAGATCAAAACATTAAATAAACATTAGGGCCTTCCTAAATTCAAGCCAAACAATAGGATAGTCGGGAAATTACCGAAGTTCGCTTCGAATATGTGATTTCTCCTACCTTTCTTCCTTTGAATTCCAAAAATAAAATGTTCCAAATTTGATCCATTCCCTATTGAAATTCCAAAATTCAATCCCTTGAAAACTTAAACTTTGAAATTCTTGAGAGAAAAACTACTGATTATTATCGAGAGTTTTCTTAGGTGATTCCCGTCACTTGAGATGTAATTAACTATAGGGGCTTGCACTTATAGGGAACTTTAAGAACCCAGGTAATATAAACCCTATTTAATGCTTTCATATTAAGCAGGGGAACTTGTCGGCAAATAAAATGGTTTCGTAGACCAAATCGATGTCACAAACCTTCTAGTTTATTTAATCGAGCCCCACCACCAAACAGTGTGCCTATTCTTCGGAATATATATAAACTATTTTAGATGTGAGATCAGTTTGATTTCATATCTTAAAATTTTTAAAATTATTTTCAAAATCAAAATACTACTTTCCAAATTATATATATATATATATATATATATATATGTAAATTAAATTTAAAATTCGCCGACAATTTACGTAGGCGATCCCTTTTAAAAAGATTAAACGACACAACCTAAAAATATGCCGACAAATTCGGCGACTCCGTTGGGGAGGAATTCCTCTCTCCATTTTTAATCGGATGGTTACGCTTTCAAAAATCGGTAGTGTATCCATGTCCCTAGTGGATCAAACTACCCTTCTTTCCGTTGGAATACTATGTTCATTTCTACCTTGAACGAGTATAGCCAACTTTCTCTCGGATTTAGGAGCCACTGTTTATACACCCCTAAACAGAGAGGTTCCAAGATCCTTTTACCTCATTTCTGAGGTGGGGTGGACCCCCAATAGGTATTAGATTAGGAGCGGTCTTGCGGGTCGAGAAATTTCTGCAAGACTTTCTCTTCCTTTTCTAGTTCCTAATCAATTCCTTTACCCTTCCTACAACTCTCCTTCTTTTAATAATTCTCCGTCCTAACGAACAAATCTTTTCGAAAACAAATATCTAAATAAATTTTCTTTTAAAACCACAAATACATTAAGATAAATGGAAATGTGTTCGGACTCTTTCTTTTTTGTCATAAGTTTTACGACAAGAGGAAGCACGATTCGGGGTCTAACACTTGGAATCTGCACTGCAGAAATGGAAACCCCAAAACTGATCTTCTCCTTCGTCAACTGACTGGACCTGGCTGTTTTCAAGGAAGAACTGCCTCATAATGGAATCATTCGATTCGAACAAGGATTCAGGGACACCAACATCAAAATCCTCGACGTCACTCTCTTTTCACTCACAAGCAAAGTACTGGAAGCGAGAAGCCGTTGATTGAGTTTAACCTCGAGTCAACTCATGAATTCCCTCCTCTGTAAAGATTCCAGCGAGAGGAGTACTTGTTGTTCGCGAAGGAGCTGTTGTTGCTACTCCCACTGGTCTACTTGTCTCGCACCTACCCCGGCTTCTGCCAAACTAAAGGGGAAGGATATTCAGAACTGTGATGAACCTGTTACCGTGGAGGGTACAGATCTTCCTGTGAGACCTTCCATTTTTAAGATCGGGTCCAGCTCAAGAATTCCACCGCTGACACGGACTCAGAGGAGGAACAGAAGT